>VBVR01001093.1:0-34873 GCA_011638315.1 Tetramorium parvispinum | reverse complement strand
GGAGAGAGAGAAAGAGAGAGAGAGAGAGAGAGAGAGAGAGAGAGAGAGAGAGAAAGAGACGCGGCGTGGCCGATCGAGGGACGTCCGGAGTGAATGAGAATCATGATGGTGGCGGGCGAAGGGTAGGAGGCCGAAGAGAGGGCAGAAGGGGGAGGAGGAGGAGGAGGAGGACTGCTGACGGTGGTCGAGAGAGTCGATCGAGCGTGGGTTGCGGGGCAGGCTAATGCGAATATGCTGTCGTCCAGATAGAAAGAGATACCCGATAGCGAATCTGTGTCCGACACGGATGTCGAATTAGCTTGGATTTAGGTTGCCCGGGGAACTGACAAATAGTTATTGCTTGATTAGGTGCCGGTACTAGAGGCAGCTACCCTACCGGCGCGGCCCGTCGTCGGCCCTTTTCAGCTCCGTCGACGAGCGATTTTTGTCGGAGCTTGGAAAGAGGGTGGCTTTATCTTCGGCTCTTTATCGCCTACTAAATCCCTCTTAGAATCGTTCCGCAACGAGTGTGACTTCTCGAGATCGATTGTGACGATAATTGGCTGATTGCTTCGTCGCTGATACGTTCTCAGTCGCGATATTTGCTTGAACATACAACGTAAACTGATAATATCGCTCTACATCGATAGCCCCGATGAAAAAAGTTTTCGGAACAGACAATTTTTTTCATTCACCTGCCGGTGTACTTTGAAGATGGAATGATCCTGTCGCTTGCCTAATCATGATTTTCACGTTTTAGTTGAGGGAAAAAAAGTGTCATGCTTGAAAACGAGAAGCAAAACTCGGCGGCGTCTAATTTATATGTTAATGAGGCAATGGCAGCTGGTCAGGTGACGCGGAATCGAATTTGATAGCTAACTCTGAGTTCTGATAATCGTTATTACTTTCGAAAGCGATCAGACACGCACGATAGGAATCGATGGTCGTCATAAAATGTCTCCTCCCCAACGATCCAATTTATTTTAAAGTTAGAAAATGCGTAGAGAGAGGGGAAACAGAATTTTTTATTTAAAAAAAGCATTATAGCTTTTATTTAATAATAAAAAGTTGTTTAGACATTTATCGATTGCTTTTAAAATTGTCGAAATATAAATATTTCACATGACACTATCGTTTAAAAGTGTCGAAAAATATTGCGCTCCTAATTCGCGCTACAATTTGTAATTTCGCTCACGCTCTTATTATGTTGATGGTAAATGTGTGTTAATGCGACGGGCCATCGAAATTAGAATGGTAATGGGCAGTAACGCCGGGGCTAGAGCCCCCGATTGAATAGGATTATAAATTTAAATCACGAGTCATATAGAAATTAATTTCGAATTACATTTGAAATATTGTCCTGGTGACTAAATCAATTTGTAATTACTCACGATGCTTGCTTTTGCCATTAATTAGCGGACTTATTATCCATCAATGCCACCGATAAATCGCAAACGATCGTGTATTTTTTTTTCTAATGGAATTGTCCATTTAGAGACAAGGACAAGAGATAGGAAAATGGCACGGCTTGCTACGCGAAACGAGATTTCTCAATATACAGAGAAAATATACAGAGGCGCGATGTGCTAATTAAAGACGTTACCATATTTTGCGAAAACTAAGATGTCTCTTTTGCGAGAGCCATTTTCGCGACAGCTAGACCTCAATTATTTCCCGACATCGAACACAGAGCTATTTTACCGGTACTCTTTAATAAGGACTTTTGCTTTACGAGATTTTATACGGTACACGACGAGCTCATTATCTTAATTAAATCTACTACAGGAATTACAACTCCGAGTAAGGACTAGAATTACTTCAAAATTCATATACACGAGCTTCACAAGCCGAGCTTTAAAGAATTTACCGACGTATGACGACGACAATAAATCAGGGCAGGAGCTTCTATTTAAGTATCAGCGAATATCGCAACGTGTAAAATACAGCGAATTGGCCACTATTATCGTTGCGGTACAATTTAACAAAAAAGAATAACATTATCTCCTACTGTCTTGTATGTCATGTATAATACTTTACTTCGCTACACATATATGCTTCACTCTCGCATGTACTTTCTTCGTATTCTCTCTCTTTTCGCATTTCTTGTCATATTTCGTGTATTGCTTCAAAATCCCCCGCTCATCGGTTCTGCATTGTTTCCGTTTCGTTATGGACAAATTATGACGCGATCGCAGTAAGCCGCATTTATTATCGTAAACTCAATTTTTCATGACCGCGCCAATCGATACAACGGTTACTCGCAGACCACAACGTATGTACACGGTTATACACGTACGATCCATTCCTCACGTACGCCACTGTTTCGGAAAGGCTTGTAATAGGCCGGTCAGCGCACCCCCGTAGATTTTCGATCGCGCTGAACGTGAATTTTCATCGATCACTGGCCAAGAGCCCGTTACCAACTGCCTACAACCGCTGTGAAAAATTAACCGACGGTCAACGACGAAAATGTTGAAAGCGCGCGGATAAACCATCTTGAAGGAGTCAAGTCAAGAACGATAATTGTCTCACGAATGGAAACGCGAGTAGTTCGACGACTATAAATGACGAAATAAATTGCACGGTGCCGGCATACCGCGCTGTAAATTTTTCATGGACGATATTTCCCGCTCCGGCCATCGCGGCCCCATACATAAACCGGACAGAATCGGTCTTTAAAGTTTAACCCGAAATAAATCCTGCGAACATAAGTGCTCCTATTCCACGGTCTATTCCTCCTGTCTCTATATTATCCCGAGCATCGCGTTCTCTTCTTTTTCGAGTTCATCATCCCGAGTTGGGATAAGTAAAACGCGAATGCTTATGCAAAACCGCGGGTACCTTGTACATTGTACATCTCGTTAGATCCATTGAAGCCAACGAGGCTTGCGGCCATCGGAAACCACAATTGTGGCAATCACCTGCGAATTCCGGAAATATCTAGCCATCGCGGTTCGGCTGATTTCTATTCTCTCCTATCGCGCAACGATCCCGCATTTGCGGTCGTCGCTGCCGACAAGGAGACTGTTCCACATGTTTAGACCTTAGCGTATACAGATTCAGTGAATGGATACGTCGTCGCGAGAGCAGATTGTCATTCTGAAGATACTTGACTTGGACAGTAATCCGAGGCCGGACGCGATCGCGGGGAGTGTGCGAGGAAGGCGAGTGAAATCGCAGGCGGGACTCAATTTATACGATTCTGTACATTCGTTCCATTCGTCGATTAAGCTTTCCTCGCCACCGATCTTTGGAACCGCGTGATAAATAATAATTTGCCATTATACTGAGAGGCAGTTAAGTGAAGCTGGTGACCAATGATGATCAGGATTTATGCTAGTCTTATTTATACCGCCGATTGCCGCGCAAGCGGCGGTCCTGCCGCATGTTCATCCGGCCGCATTGTACCCGACGAAAAACTTGTTAGGCAATCTCGCTCTCCTTCACGTTCGCCGCTTCACGCGAGAAAGAGGCGAGTGAATATCCAGATAATGTCCAGCAATTTTTCGAGTAGCGTAAGAACTTGTTCCGAAAATGGCACGTAGACTTAATTTCGTGAATTATTGCTCGTTAGATCGAATTGTATTGTACAAAGTTACATGATGCATGAAAGGTATTGTACAACTTCGATCGAAAATAACTAGATTACATATCTCTCTGAGTTTCTATCATTAATACCTACGAATATAATCATAACGTACTCACATCGGCTATATATCGCTGCAGCAGGACCGGGTCCTATAGGAACGTCAGTTATCTCGACTCGCGGATCAATCGCGCAAACCTCGGTTTTGCGAAACAATAACGTAGTTTCGCTGTATATACAAGCAGTCGTGTTCGCATTCATCTGCCGGCGCGTGTTCACCATCGCGATGCCTGCCGTGCAAAAGTTTGCGTTTTATTACGCGTATCTCTCCATGCATCCGTGCTATAACTTTTTCACCGTGTCCGGTAACGCAGCTTCGACTCTCTAAAGAAATCAAGAAGAACGGGAGTTTTAGAATAAACATCGTGGAAAACGCGATTAATCGCATACATCTTGTCCCTCGAAGACTTTCTGCGCGCGGAGAGTGCTTCTAAATATATATGTACCTGTACGCACAAAGTGCTTTACTCGATAAGGACTCATATAAGCTGTGTTGTTTTATACGATGATGTTGAATGACACTCGATTAAATATCTTTTATTCATCGAGTTCTTTGACTGATTCTGAACGCTCCGCTTTGTAAATGTTATACTGAGAGAAAAATATAGTCACTCTTGGCCTCAACCACAATTTTATAATATTTCTAACGATAATTATGGTCGATAACATTTGAAAATGATGTATAAAATTCTGGTTGAGGTTAAAAGTAACTATATTTTCCTCTCAGTGTACGACAAACAGTACTAACGATAAGACATTGAAATTCTTGACCGACAATAATGTATCAATAAAAATGCACATCTTTTTGACGTATTTAATCGAAAGACTTCGAAGCGATTCACTAATTTGAGCGAGGGACAAATCTACAGTTGATCTAGTGTCGAAGAACACGCGCGAATGGTGTCGCGTCATTGTGACCGTGCGCGATTGGCTCGTTCGTTTTTGTTTTCTCGCCAGGTCTTTTCTCTCTCGGCGGACGAACTGAGCTGAGCGCTCGTTTGCGGCGCGCGATTACGAGAGGCGAAACGCGTTTTTTGGATCTATCGGGCTATAACTGCGATTCGCGGTCGTTTTGTGTCCCGCGCACACGTCGAACTCTACCTCACTCGTCCCTCCCTACCGCCATCGCCGCCGCCGCTCCGCTGCAGCCGCCGCCACGGCGGTGTCTCTTTATCATTCCCGACGCCCGCGAACGACGTTACGAGGGCGATACAACGGGCAACGCCTGGCGATACCTGGCCCCGTCGCGTCGCGTCGACTCTTTGTTCCATTCGTGTACGGCCATTGTGCCGCTTCCCGTTCGCCAGACTATCGCGATAAACAGCCGGAAAAGCCGCGATGAATGACACCGCGCAACCTTCGTTACGAGCACGTAGCGACTTTCGCATTCTGGAGCCTGGGTTTTCGCCCGTTGCGCTTTTATCCGATTCTCGTTGGCGCGCGCCGCCGATCGTCGTTGATTTCGCGCGACTATACAATGTATTTCAGATCTATGCAGCTTGCGCCGCAGTTGATACTGTGTATGTGTGCGCTTGTGTGAAACTTGGTCGCGCGTTTTCTCTGAAAAATCTCAGTGATTTTTCAACATTTACTTTAGACATTTTATGTAAAATCCTGCGCGCTCGACGCGCAATGCGTTTTAAAACGCGCGGGATTTATTATATCCTACGAGCGGATACCGTGAATAAAACAGGAATGTTATATGAATATGCCAAGTGTTTCTCACGTTCCTTTGGTTAATCGACGAGAATGCGGTTGACAGCTTTAATACACTTTTATTCGCGCGATACGAGAGTGCGTCTGACAGCCTCCTGACTATACGCTATTGTGTTATCGGTGAGAGAGAGCGCTGAGGGTACGCAAACCCGCTAAGCGCACTCCATCTCCGTGAGAGTTGGCCAAGCGCGAAGCCAAGCGGAGTTTCCGTCTGTCCGTGTGTTTCAGTTACTTTCCAGACACCTTTCCGGAAGGAGCCACTTTTTTGGAATCATCAAATCCTTTTTTTTTTAATGCTCCTAACACATCGACACGTTTCGAACTTTCTTCCAAATTTTCAGATTAATATCCTTTATATTTATTTGCGCGAGTCTCGTCATCATGCGCCTCGTCCAAGTTTCGAGAACGCGCTCTCAATTTCGCAGTCACCGGCTTGACGGAGACGAGGCGACGATTTCGTGTTCGTGGTCGGCAGTTTATATCGCTCAGCTTTTCATGAACTGGTAAAAAAAGACGCACGGAGACGCCGCCGGGCACGAAATGGCTCCCTCTCGTTCAATCCACTTTTGGGGGAACGACGCCAGTCATATTTCTTGGGCGAACGTGCCGAATGTGACGACTCTCCCGTCATGAAGTGACGTACCTGCTCGTTTCGTGCGAGCGTGCGGAAAATTGGTAGACGTCATCGGAAACACCCATAAAGACGCGTACGTTCGTGCTGCGCTCCCGGAAAAATTAGTTTACCGTTGCTTCACCCCGGCGGGATTACCGTTCTCGCTTCATTCGGTATAAATCTTTGATCCTTTTCGCAAACATCATTTTTGGCAATTTTTACGAGAGGGAGAGAGGTCGCAACTACGTAGCAAATAACAACTATTTATTCTTTTAATTTGAAACATATAAATCTGTTTTTTTTTTTTAATGATAACGTTAAAACGATAGTTGATGCGTTTATTCGAGAACTCTAAGTTTCCCGCTCGTTTATAATTCACATTTCCTGGTTTACGTTTCTCCGATCGAGAAAAAATCCCGAGCAAATCGCATTAATGCGAGACTTCTCCGATTTAAAGCGCATTTCGCGCGGCGCGTGATTAATTCACCGTGGCGCGCATTAACGTAAATTTATGCGCGAGACACGGTTAATTGGCGGCGTAAATCTTGTGGATCGCGTATTTAATAAAAAGGACCGGATGGACCCGGCGAATTATCAAAAGTCCACATATTTTTACGAGGGCTTTTGCGAAATTTCGCGACCCCTCCCCCCCCGCTGCGCCAATCCGCAGAGATACGTTTATTTTTGTCGTTTAATGCGCACACAGGGAATTTATTTATAATTTATACAGGACTAATTAAAGGCTAATTACACGGCGACCGATTAATTTGCAAAGTGTGTGTGTGTCGTAAAATTGAAGCTACTGCGACGTCGACCCTTAATGCATTAACGATTGCATCAATTTCTCTTGTATCTGCCTGCCTGTGAGCGAGACGTCTTAAACAAATTTCAAATGAGTTGACTAATTCGTAAAGATGTCGACCTTCATATCGGCGAATTTAATTAGAATTAGTCGCCGAGTAAATTTAATTAACTTACGTTGGTTTTATCCTGATTAAGCGTTATTTTTTTTTTATTTTACTCGGTCTCGCAATTTTTAGATCGTCGAATGTCGTAGGCCCAAAGTTGTCGCGCGGTGAGAAAAAAACTCGGTTTGTTTCGCTAGATTCAGGCTCATCGCATGACAAGAGGACGGCCCTGGCCGCGAACGAGCAGCGCGGATTACAAATCGTCGCGAAGTATCCAGTTCCAACCTGTTAGGGGCGCTGAAAAATCTCGCAGGTACTCGCGCGCAGGAATTTCCTATCAATTAGGGACAGGTTTCCACGCGGCGGCGGCGGCGGCGGCGGCGGCGGCGGTGGCGGCGACGTTGATGATGGTGGTGGGCTTTTTTTCCTTCCCTTCTTCCTCTCTCTTTCTCTCTTTCTTGTGTCCCGCAGAATCCTGTTTCTCTCATTTATACAGTTAGCCGCTTAAACGGCTACTCGCGAATAAAGCCGAGCGAGCGATGAGGCCGTGGTTCGTCGGGACACGTGGTAGGCTATTAAATCGAGCCAATGGAGGATCCTGCATCCTCCGCGAATTCAATTCTGAACGAAATACCGCAACGACGGTAACGAAGTGTCCGTTTTATAACTGTTGAAGCTGCAACGCTGGCCGTAAATAATATCGTGCGGGATAATTTATCTCTTTAATATTATTTCTGAAAAATTGACCTTAGGTTTTTAGAAGGATCTTTTGGTAAACGTTCATTTTAATTATTTCAAACGTTCGCTCTCTTTCTCTCTCTCTCTTTTTCTAAGAATAGAGAAAATTTCTTCGTGTTCTCTAAAGAACACGCTTGTAGATTTTCCTTTCTCGGCAGTGGTCATTGTTTAAGATTCATGAAAGCATTCAAGCTCTCTTAAGAACCTTTAAAGACTAATTAATGTAGGTACTCTTAAGGACTAAAAAGTAATCCTGTAAGATTATTTCTTTAAAGCGTAAAAAGCATTTAACGAGAACTCTAATGATATTCAATTATTTGCGTGTCTCGATCTGCCAATTCGACAAAATTACGCAAAACGTAAATAATTTGGCGCTCAAAATTTTCCCGACGAAAGAAAGAGATTGAAATTTAGCAGATATCAGCTACAGTATTCTTATATTTTCTCCCAGACACCCGATTTAATTCGAATGGCAAGGATTTAAAGGGAATGGAGCGAGATTGGCTAAGAAATAAAACGGGACAGCCGCGTATTCACGATCGAGGACGGTGAACGCGTGAACGAAGCGGACGAAGGAGCGAAAAATAAGCAAATAAATAAAATAGATGTCTCCGAGGCGAGTCGTGAGTGTCGCTAATGAACTGGTCTCTATCATCTCGCTTGTACCAGTAACTCCTCTCTTTCTCTCTCGCAGGCGTTGGCCCGACTACGCTCGACCGGTCTTCATTATACTCGGTTCACTGTCGTTAATTGCGCACGCACCTACGTAAGCATGGCGCCCCGATAATCCGCTTGGGAACTATCCGATACCACCGGCTCGACGAATTTATGAGTCGTCAGAATGGTGCGAAGATCCGGTTTGACTTCCGGAACGTTCTCATCGGAAAAATTCGAGCACACTTGGCTTACAATTAGTTGTCCGGATACGCCATTCAGATTGTATTTTTAAAGGGAAATTTATTGGAAGTTATTTCGCTATTGTTGTTTTATCCACCGAACGTTTCACTGTGGACAAGAGAAGAGTTATTTATTATCAATTTATCAGACGATACACATATTCTCCCGCTTTATTCTATGCGCAGCTTGTGCTAAACTTGCGATGAGATCAGCGCAGTAACAACTTTCATTATGGCTCCGCTTTGGAACCTAATTTTCCAGAATAACTTCCTTTCTCGCACTTGGCGATCTACGAAACCGCTAATTTTCCTAATCGTGTCTTATGCAGGTTCGAGAAACGGTGAATGGCATGAAAATATATGTGTGCAAGAGAGAAAGAGAGAGAGAGAGAGAGAGAGAAAGACCAGCAGAGAGAAGGAGATAAAGTAGAAGCACAGAGACTGAGACCCGCGCGGCTGACCTGGGACAACAGGTTGAATTAATTGACAAAGATAGCATTTTCCGCGTCGACGTGCCTGCCTAAACGCAAATATTCGATTGCGCTCGTCAGGTTCTACAGCCAGGCGCGATAGGATAGCCGAGGGTATACGAGAGGGATACGGTGGGACGTAGTGGGTGGCTTCGCTAGTGAGAGGAGGAGATGGTGGAGATGGTGGCGGGGGGCGGGCAAGCCGCGGTTCGGTTGATCGAACACATTTTAATCAATTCCATTAGTCCGCCCTGTAACCGTCCACACGGATATTTGTTGGCTCGCGCTCCCGAGAAACACGCTATGGGCGCAATACCGAGAGAGACGGAGACATCGGCGTACTTAGGGGACGCGCGCGCGCGCGCGGATGCGAGAGAGCGAGACGAACAGAGAGACGGCCGGTGTGTGCGTACGTGTACATGTCTCGGTGCGTATCTGCCGGTGTACGCACGTGCAAGAAAGAGGGGACCGCGTTGTTGGTGTACGTGGAGCCCGAGGTCCGGGCCGGTTCACGAACGGCGGGGGCGTCGGTTCGCCAGCGACGTCATCGTTTCGGTTTACACGCGCCAATCATCGGCCGACTAATTGGTCGGTACTCCGCGACCGATTCCGCGCTCCATCGATTCCGAGTCGCCCGCCCTCGAAATCACACGCGTTTTCGCGAGAATGCAGCGCGATTAATGGCGTTACCGCACGTGCGCGCTTCACTGCACGCGGCTGCCAAGTTTGAGCATTTTGAAAACATATCTTTTTGAGTAGTCAAGAATTATTGTTTACGCTCACTTTCTGAAACGAAATGCTTACTGAGTGCTGGCAATAGACTGAGAACAATTTGGCAAGCGAATTTGCCAAATCGATACATCGCGAGCTATTCTTAAATTCGTAATAGAATAGAAGGACGGTATTAATAATCATGGAAATTAGGATTTCGCAAATTAAAAATATTGCTATAGATTATAATCTTTTATATATAGAATCGTGATTCTAAATCACTGATGAAAATTGCACTATAGGACTCGGAAGGTTCTTCACCGATAAGCGGAATCAGCCTGTCGCGAAACGTTCCGAGGTTCCGGGTTAATTACCCATCGGGCCGGCGGACAGGAACGAGAGCGGCTCTCTCCTCCTCTTTCCGGCAACAATTTCAACTCATAAGGCTACAATGTATTCGTCGTTCCGAAGGTGCCAGCCGCGTCCGTGCGAGGGTTTGCCATAATTACTCGAACGGTAATACAGGACGGCCCTTGAGTGGCAGCTCATATTACTCGCCTAACCCGCGTGAAAACTAACCCCTTGGGGAATGGGATGTGGAATGGGAATTACCGCGTCGGGGAGTTAGGGGACAGGAGGGGAGAAACAAGAGCGAGCGAGAAGAAGAGAGATGACAGAGAGGGAGAAAAAAGGATCTGAGGCCGCGCGCGCGTTTCAACGACCTCCTTCTCGCCTTCGGTAACATCTCGCTACATTTTTATGGACTGTGAGTGGGCATGCCGAGATAAATTACTTTCCTTCTCTCGTACCTCGAAGCGCGCGTAATTCGCAATTATCGCGATACGCTGGATTGCTCGACCGAAGACAGTTGGGCTGGCAGTTCTGATTCTGTTAATCCTTAACAGATCCTTCCTTTCGCCCTGGTACGGGGCGAAAAGAAGGATCTGATCCGGCAAGGCTATAGGCGACGTCTGAATAAAGAAAGAAAGAAAATATAGCTGACTCTAACAGCGCTAGAATTATACATACAGCCACAAATTTATAATAAATAAGTCTGTGTGTGCGTGAAAATAGTTGTACATACACGATTCAACAAAAAACGTAAAGAATAAACGAAAAGTTCAAGCTTGAAATCGTTCGTAAATTAGCTTGGAATCATATAAGATGCCTCATCGTAATTAACGATGCCGTTAAAATAAGCTCTGTAAAAACGCACCTTTTAAAATTTTGTCTACAAATCTATCGAATGATTACATAGAAACTTAGCGTTTATTAACGTTACTTATTGCCATTGTTTGATTTAACTCTCTCATTTTACAATTACGTCTAAATGTCGAGAAAAATATTTAAATGTTAAAATATTTTCAGATATCCAATTTAATCAAGAAAAAAGAGTATATATGCTCAGAGCCTGCGTCAGATCTCGATTTAAAAAGTCTTAATGCACTTTCGCGTCGTTGTGTGCGGGAAACGCGAGAGAGCTAATTCGTCGCATTTATAAATATTTGCGATGTACGCGATCGTGTCGATCCTTCCGATAAATTTGCGCGAATACGCGATGGGCTGTCTGTCGAGCGTGAAGTCGCGCGCGGGCAAACTACGCGGGCGAGCCGCGCGCGATGTAAATTTATAGAGTATTACGTTTAAATTTGATCAGCGTGGACATTTATTTCGAAACGCCGCGATACGAGCCGCGCCACGCCGCAGCCCCTCACGCTCATGCAGCGAATTTTCATAATATGCAGATTTCAGTGCGCGCCGGACACTCGGTATGGATTTTTCGCCGCGTATCGCCTGGCGGCGCGTTTACACGGCTGGACGAACTCGCGTCAACGTTGAAAGCGCAATCGGGCGCCGTTAACCCCTGAGCGTCGGAACTGCGCGGGATGCGGCCCTCGGAATCCATCAAAAATTATTTTCTTCTAGCGTAGAGATTACGCTAGAATCAGGTATCCCTTTATTTAAGTCTGTTCATCCTTGTGTCCAACCGCCTAAAACGTATTGTACAGAGAGAGTATCCGAGTATGCGCGCGAGAGGGTGCACACGAGATACAGAAAGAGAAACTATAAGAGTACAGAAGAGAAGAAGGCGTTCAAGTGACAAGGGCGTAGGGGGGAGAGGGAGATAGTGCTGAAGCACAGCAGAGGTTGAGGAAGCAATCCCGAAGTAACAGAAACGAGGGGAGTAAATCCGAGGTAATCAAAGAACGTACAAAGTATCGGTGTTCAGCCTGCCGCCTTGGCCTCATCCCGAGCGAGAAGAAGGAAGGCGAGAGGCCCTCGACACGATCGCGAGATTACCTACACCCACGCCGACAGATAATAGATAGTAATTGCGGGTCTGCCCGGCTTGGAATCGGCTCGACAGATCGATCGGCTCTCGCGGTGGGAAGAGGGAGATAATGATGCGCTTAGGAAGAGACCGTTCTCACATTATTTTCTCGCGATACAACTCGTCCGTGCTTATTATTGTACGCACGCGCTCGTGATGGAGCCCGGCGATCGAAAATCGGCGTGATCTGGGCCGGTTTCTCGGGCCGGCCATATTGGGCATCGCTGGTGGAATTCGAACGATGACCCCCGACCCTTCCGCAGGGGATCGTCCGTCTTCTTTTAGCCCGACATGCGTGTGATTGGCACGCTCGTTAGAATGCTCATGTTGCGAACATGAACTGCAATTTTGCCGATTCGGTTCAGTCAACTTCTGTCTATAGCATTCTTTATAAACTCTCCGCAAATGGTTCATCATAATTTTTTTCCAAATTACAACGTATTTAAATATCAACAAGTGAGAGACTTTGTTGTATAATTCTGACTAAAACACAGACGATATTTAAGTGTTCCGATTTACATCTCTCGGGCAATTAAATTGGAAGAAGTTAAATTAAGTCAGCGTTTCATTAATGTCGTGTATGAGTTCCAACAAGGATCTACTAAATATTTGCAAACGGACTCCCCGTTTACATTAAACGAAAAGGAGGAAGAAAACGGAGACAGGTATTCTCAACGAAAGGCGCAGCAGGGGAGGAGACAAAAGGCGATTAAGATCATTGCGGTGGCAATTTAGCGCGGTAACACGAATCAAAGCCCAAAAAAGCGGCCGACCTACGGACCTTCGGATTTGGATTTAACGAAGGAGGTTCGAGGAAACGAACTCGGCAGAGACAAAGCATGAGATTGCAAAGGAGAAAGAGAGAAAGAGTTAGAGAGAAAGAAGAAAGAGTGAACGAGGGCGTAGGAACAGGGGACGAAGAAAGAGACGGCGAGAAAGAGAGAGAGAGAGAGAGAGAGAGAGAGAAGACGATGACGCGGGAGGAATGAAGAGGGGACGACGAGGGAAGGTGAAAGAGATGGCTGGAAAGACGAAGGAGTAGGTTGTGGAAGGGTTTTCGAGGCGAGTCGCCGAGCCTAACCGTGCAGCACTCGAACTCGAACTCAAACAACTTTGAGCTGTGTGTACCCGCGCAAACAAAACAGCGCACTAATTGCTTACGTCACTCGGCAAGTCAATGGACTTCTTGACTGAGCACTCTGAGTCATGCAACTGAGCTCCGGCGAGGCAATGTGCGTCGCGCTCCGCTCTGCTCCGCTCCGCGCCGCTTCGCTCCGCGTCGTGCCGTGCCGTGCCGCGCCGCGCCGTGCCGTGCCGCGCCGCGCCGTCAAGCCACCTCGGATTTCAATTAAATCACGTCCACGCACTGTTTACCTCGTATAAACGCACTGGCTCCCTCGTACGCGACACATCGACGATGTTAATGATGGTGACGGTATGACATTTACTTCTGTCCTGTTCGTTTTACCTCGTCAGATTTATGCTGTATTTTACATGCATCTGCCAAAACGATGATGTGTTCAATAAACACGGAATTATTTCGAATTTTAATTCTAATTTCAGTTTGCTCTCCGGAGCACCGTGATTCATATGCTAGTGAAGACGAATGAAATAAATTCAGAATCATCGATCGTCAGTAAGCAATACATAAGACGCGAACAGAACAGCGAGTGTCGCAAGTATATTCGAGCATGGAGAACGTATCCCCCACGGTATACGAGAGAGAGAGAGAGAGAGAGAGAGAAGGAGGCTATAGGAGCTATCTTAGATCGAACGGAGTCCAATTACCGACGTTATTAATTAATCCCCCACCTCACCGCTCGACCGCCTGGTCCATCGTCTCTCGCTTCCATTCTCAACCCCATCGTCGTCCGTCTGTCCGCCAGAGATACCTGCGAGGGATATCCCCTCCAGCGTCCTACGTCCTCCATTACCGTCTCCGGTCTTCCGAATCTCGGTCGGTTTATACGCGCGGAAATCATTCCGCCTCGCTCGATCCGATATTGCACTTTGCGCCGCGAGTGGCGCCAATTCGCGCGGTCTATTCTTTTCTTTCTTTTTCTTTTAAAGGATATGTATAATTGAGAAGGAAAAGTTACTGCAAACATTTTCGTGTCTTTAATGTAGAATTGTAATTCTGTAATATTTTTTCTAGTATTAATTCATTCTTCGTCGACGTATAAACCAGAAAACAATCTCTTAAAAACACGTTGAAAAACACTATTTCGATTCCACTTCCACTATACTGAAACTAATTCTCGAAATTACGACACAGCTACATGAAAATTTTTCTCGCCGCGAACACACGCATATGCAATTTCGGATAGATGTAATTGGAATGTAATGCCGTTGTTGACCAACACTGTGCAATATCACAATGAGTCAATCAAATCGAACTGACGCAAAAAAAAAACGCCAATCAGAAGACCAAGCGCAAAAAAGCATTGGCTGGTAAAGGAGCTGGCTAGCTTCTTCCTCTACTTGAGATGGCCTCTTCTAGAAAGAGGAAAATGACAACACTCGCGTAACGACAAAACCGCTCCTCTGCCTCTTATTCCGGCCTCTCGGGAGAAGATCCCTTCCTCTCTCTCTCTTCCTCTTTCGTCTTCTCACTCGTTCTATTCTCTCCCTTCTTCCGTCTGTCGTCTCGCACGAGAAGACACGCGAAATGTTCTTCTCGATTTGTCAACCCGACCTCCCGAAACGTCTTCGACGCTTCTCACCGGGTAAAAAACGCGAAAGCCTACGCGCAAAAAGCAAGTTTGTTAAGTGAACGGCCACCGTTTCGAAATCGTTTTAATGACGATTGTCGGGCGATATTAAAAAGTATCAAGGCAAAGCTATTTTCTCCATCGAAAGAATCGAAAAAACACGATGGCAAAACAGCGTTTTAATTCACTGTTATTAATAGTTTTAAAATTCTCATTAATCAGTTTCATAAACGTATGATCCGCTTGAGACATCGATCATTGCAAAATCGTGGAATGTGTTGTGCAAAAAATGGCGCGACGCGCCGCAGCATGGATCCGAGATAAGATCCCATACCGTAGGTGCAGAGCATAAGGCCCAAAGTCGTCGAACCGGCAACGCCGGGCCGCTGTGATCCCGCGGTCTCTCTCAGGCGAGGAGAAAAGGAGAGAAAAAGATAGAAGGATGGGAGGAAGGAGGAATGAATCGCTCCCCTAGAATGTCCTTTGTCGCAGTGTCCCCTTCTTCATCCACCCTCTCCTTATCCGCATCGGGACTAAGCCAGTCCTAAGGCCCGTTCAGGCCCTTCGCACACATGGAATGCGTGTCTCTAACTATAAGAAGACCACCGTCCTGTCGTCTGGAAATCTATACCGTTCGATTCTTTATGCTCCAATAATTTTCGAGGATAGATAAGTAGATTGTATCTACCACGATCTAGCGATTGCATCGAATCTGATGCTACGACACCTATGTTTCATTTCACATCGCATAGGATTAAATTTTTTTATTAGCTTGTGACGCGAGACAGATTCGCACTTATGTTACTTTTATGCTGTGCTTTGCTCCGTTATCCAAATCGAGGAACACAAACGCATAAATCTAATCGCAAATCTACAGCGTTACGGATGATTTTTACTATAATCTCGTTCTGATCGACGAAAAGAGGGGATGGGAGCAAGTGGGGGAGAGGAGCCACAGGTATTTACGATGGCACTCGGCCGGTGACATGGGTTTCTCCGACCAATGAATTTTAATTCCTCGGGCCCCGGCAGCCCCGCTGCGACATCAGGACGATGATTTAATATTTTAAGAAAATGAGGGGTCCGTCCTTAATTTAAGCGCGCTCGTCGTGGAGGACGGGCCTGTATTGCTCTGGCAGCGGGAGACCTAGAAAGCCATTACCCAGATATTCGATTCGACAGTTTGAGAATGCCTTGCCTCTCCTCTCGCCCACCTCCCCTGTCTACAATTCGATAATCCCTCTTCACGATGCGCACTACTCGGACTCCGACATTTTGAATAATAATGGCGATGGATAGTGTAACTCTAACGAGTCGATAAGACGATCAGCATTTTCATAGATTAGGATGAAACTTGTGAATTTCTTTTATTTCGTCAATTAACGCGAAAAATCGAGAGGCGTACAAGTCTCTAATTTTGTCTCTTCAATGAATGAGACTTTGGCTTATCATAAAATTATTCTCTCAAAAATCAAGCGCGAAGTGTTGCTAATTCAATGCCTTAGAGCAAAATAGCGGGTAATCATCAAAGAAAATTAATAAGAATAATTTTATATATTTCGTCACTGTTCTCGCAAGCAATCGCTTTAATTCTCTCAGTTCATTAAAAGTCCTATTCTTAAACATTTCTTACATCGTGCAGGTTATCTCGAATAATTGAAATCTTATCTTAGCATTATCAACGGCAGGTTAGCATATAAACCGACTTATGAAGACTTTACTTAGATAAAATGTGTCTCTCTCAAACTAGAATCCAGAGATATGAATGATAAAGTTATATATCAGATTTTAAAAATTACTATTTTCTTTTTTAATAATTAAGACGGACATGTTATTGGACAGATTACTTATCGTCTAGATTTTGAAAGAACATATCGCATGTAAGCGAAGAGCAGAGGTAGATACCTGTTGACAGGCATTTGCATGTGAATGCAGCATACTGTCGCGCTAAGCGACTTCTCTAATCTCCACGAGATTATTTTCTGAGGACACGAGTTTTCTGGCCATTACCATCTCTTAGAACGATAATATTACCACTTTTTTCTTCTTCTTTCGAATAATCTTTTGAAAACTCTCGGCAATTTATCATTTATTTCAAAAAATTTATTTATAATAAGTGCGGGAAACTTCGATAATAGACATGTATATTTAAAAAAACCACAAGTTGTTTTTTCTGTTTCACATTGAAAACATATCGTAACAATTACAAATGTCAATTTAATCGTCTCCGATACGCGGATATTTAATAATCAACTTGTCTGTCGTTGCAACGTGGATAGAGAAGAGGGATGCGGTTGTTAATTGCGTATATAATATCACGACTTCGTGAGAGAAATAAATGTCGACGTATGCGTTCGGGTCGACCAACTTACACAATGTATGCGGCGAGCAAATTTATTTATTTATTTATTTATTTATTTCGGCAACAATAATTAAATGACGCGACATATTTGATGCAGTATTATCTGTCAGTCTGCACGAATTACATGGCTCGTGATGCTTTGATCGCAGACATTGCTGTGTTTATCGTGAAGGGATACTCGAACAGCCGCAGGCAGGAAGTCCCGAGGGAGAAAGAAAAAAAGCGATTGCCCCTTCGAGAGAGAAGGAAAACAAAACGGGAGTGCGACGGCGTGTTTCACCTAACTTTTGCCTAAACGACGATGGATTTTCTGAAATCGCCGTTAGCGTCGATGATCTTTTCGCGAAATATTCATATAGCCATATGATTCGTAAAGAAACAAACATTAAACTTTTAATATAACAGAGAATTGCTATCGTAAATTCATGAACAGATACAGAGACATTAGAAACATGTAGATTATCGAAATAAGTATATCAAGCTGTATAAAGTTAAATAATTATAAAAAAGTCTCTTGAAACAGTAAATGATAATACAAGCAAAGACGTTTAGATTTCAAGCGCTATTCTAACAAAGAATCCGAAGTTTCGAGTCAATGCCGGGTAGACGAAGATCCAACAATAGCTCGTTCTTTTTAACGAGCGTCGCTTATTATGTCGCGTTTGTAGGAGCGTTTCTTGAGCACGAAAGCAGGTAGGAGGAGGTGGAAAGGAATAATTAAAGCGCATTTATGTATAGGCCAATTCGTGATCACCGTCGCCGTCGGCCTCAGGCTCTGAATAGGTCCTGGGATGACGTATTAGCTCATATTTGTCTCCCGACAATACCGGCTAAACTCTCTGCCCAGGTGTCCGTCGTTTTACACTCTTCCATCTCTCGGGAGGACGCGCGTGCATGGAATTATAATGGGATAGACCGTAACAGAACGGGAGAGATGGGCAACAGCAGCGGCAAAAGGGGGCGATCTGGGAAGTCCCAGAAGCAACCGGACAGAGAGTTGCAAAAGAGCAAAGAACATTAAAATCTCAAACATTAGAACAAATTAAAGAAAATTCATACATTTAGTATTCAAATTTTGCGAAATTATTATAAAATTAATTCTTAAAAGTAGAAGATGCTCGTTTTACAATAAAAATAAAGTTATTAAGAAATTTTTCAACATTGCTAAAATTTAGCTACACCGATTAAAAACGGAAATAATCGATTTAAGGAATGTTTTAATATAAGTAATCGCCAAACGAAGGGCGAGAGGACAAATGCGGTCGGTCCTGCAGTTCCACTATCCACATTCCTCGCTCCCTACGGGTGGCCCGCCTCGTTCACTTTTGTCGTCTTTGTCCGGCGCATTAAGGCCGTGATAGTTACGCGGTGTGTTTTTGTGATTGATCGCGTGATCTTGTCATCCGATATAATAAAAGATCGCATTTAATCCGCCTCGCATACGGCGCCCCAATTTGGCCTCCTAATCGATGAAACAAACCGCGATTATTCTGAGAGAGAGATGATTATAAATCAAGAATTTAGAGCGTCGCGCAAATAACGGGCGGACATTCGCAGCGACAGTCTCGCGGCGCGAAAAAAGATGGCGGTCGTCAAATTGATACATATTAATAAGTGCAGGGATTCGCGTTGTCAGATTTTTGCATAAATTTGAATCGGTGCGCGCGCACTCAGCAAGGATCTCAAATTTGAATAATCGGGAATAATTCCGAAGTTTTCTCCGTGTAAACGCGCTGTAATCAGCGCAGAAGCGCGCGCGCGCGCGCAGTATTCGCCTGCGAAACATTTCACCATGTAACACCTCGCGATGGGTAATTAACCGCGCGAGCGCGGAATCGGAAAACGTGCGGATTTCGCTTCCGCGAGCAAACGCTCGACGTGTTTGCGCTTTTAATGAATCTTGACCGAGTAATGGCGCGTCTTTGTTTACTCGTTCCGATGCGAAATACCGCTATTAATTAGAATAATCAGCTTTATTAATCAGTTAGATAAACAAGTCTTAGCTCAATCAATTATAATTCATTAGAGTGATCAGAAGCCGGGGAACAGCTTCATGCGAAGCACAGCTTGTACCAAAATTCTGAATCTTCTTTGCCGTTCGTAAATTCATTTCTTGCACGATTTTTATTTTCTATATTATCTCTCCGCATTTTCTCTTATAATAATATTAACGTCGATATTTTACAACATATCGCGGCTACTAAAGAGAAATTAGTTTGAAGATGAGTCTTTAACCAGATCGGGAGATATCGCGGAATCACCAAATTTCGTATTGCTGATTGGTAAGCTCTGACAATACCAGCCAAGTGACGATGTAACGTACGTCTCTATATATGTACATGTACACCTAACTATGTCGTGCGAAATGCCCGCCTGTTGTAGCGATGTCTACGAGCGAGCAAGTATTTTCTACTAAAGGAATACGTGTCTCGGAAAACATTTTTTCATGTTTTCCGCAGGAGTAACGCGTTCATACGCAGAGAAGACGTAGTATTTTTAGAGAACTAATTATTTCAGAATTGCAGGATATCTGCATTAGAGTACACATATGAAAGAAAAGGATTGTGCCGAAAGGCGAAACGCCCTTCATTTCCTCTCGTATTAAATAATATATTCAGTGTAAAGTATGAATATTACGAGGCAAAAGATCTTTTTGCACTTAATTATGCTTGACAATCATCCGGCCGGGTTTTCGAAAACGTTCTTCGCGTTCGCACCCCGTTCGAACACCTCGCCTCGCCGCCGCTACGTTGCAGAGAGTTTGCTGCACGCAAATGAAGAATTGTCAGCCAAATACGGTTCGAGAGTGGTAAGGGGCGCTAGTAGGGGATGAATGGGACGTAATGCCGGGTCTACCCTGATTGTTGCACTCCTTTCCCTTCGTCGACCTCTCGAACCCATCGGAATTTCCAGTACGAATTTCCGGCTGCGACGTCACTTCCGTCGACCGGGAACAAGCGAATCCAGCTGTCCAGAATCGTCTATCTCGTCCCTATTTAAGCCTCTCCGCCCCTCGCCGAGGTGCCATCTTCGCATCAACGTATAACGATTGGAAACGCGCGCGATTTAAACTTGTTAACACCTAGCATTCCCCGGTTTATTTATGGAATAATTTAATCTATATCCTCTTTACAGTTTCAAGCCCCTTCGAGCGTGGCGTTTCAGCCATTTCCATTTGTCACTAATGGATTCTCTATTCCGTGACCTCTTTTGCTTAAAAAATGGCTTATTGTGAATAGATTTTTTTTAACTAAATTATTAAATTGACGATCAAGAGGCAAAGGTAGAGAGTTCCATATTCAGGCGGCCATCAATAATAAAACTAGGAAAGTAAATATAATTATCGTATGTACAACCCGCCGTGTTTGTGCGACGACGACGCAACAATCGTGAGGCTTGGTCCATGAAAACGGGGGCTCTCTTTCAAAGCGTACCGACACGAGGAATTAAGATTTCAGCGACTCCCGCGAGATCGGCCCGCTAGCCAATTTAATCTTTGCGAGTGAAATTCTTCTCTCCTGCCCTTCGGTCACAATGCGTTTCGCGGATGCAGGATGTTGGAATTAATCCGCCACTATAGTGAAAAATAACGCACGTGAAAAATAACGCACTATAGTGAAAAATAAGCACGAAAACGATTTCTTTTATCCAATTTGCGTATATAATATATTAAATGCAATTCGTTATAAAAAAAAATTCTTTCTATACTTCCTACAGATTTTAAAAGTGAAGAAAGATAACAAGTCGGAAAGATGTATAAAGCTTAGAAAAGAAGTAATTAAAAAAAAATATATTCTGACTTTATTATTGATATTGTTATCGGTAGTGTTGGTAGAGTTGTTATGTCTAGGATGTTCCGTCGAAGGATATCCTAAAAAAAATGTCTCTCAGCCGGCAGGCAACAATAGCAGCAGAATAATGATACGCGCGACCATTCACTGCATTGTATTACCTACATCGTGTCACGGCATTGTTTCCCGCGTGTTCGGGTGTCATCCCTCGGCGCGAAATGGCTCGACACGCTTTCTCGTTCCCTGTGGCGGGTGCCACCCCTGCGCCGTCACCCTCGCGAGGGGATGTACCTGTCTTCCGAGTTGGCCGCCTCTTTATTATCATTATCGCCATCGCGGACTTAATGTCGAAGCCGAACGCGGCCGCGTCGCGTCGGCGGTATTTTCCTATTATCGCTCCGCGTAACTTGTTCGCACGTAATGTTTTTTTCCCGTGGTGCGCTGTTGTGCGTTGTACGACGCATTTTTATTAGCCTGGGTTGCGAGATTTTGAGTTTTTAACGAATAGCATACAACGGCCACATCATTTTGCGTTACGCAGTAAATCACGTCGATAATTGATCGGGCGTAAATTAAAATACCGCGTTTTATTGAATTGGTTGCTTTTGTAACGTTTATTAAATTGTCCTGTTAACCTCCGTTAATTAATGTAATGCAATATGCATAATTCTAGATTGGAAAGGGAGAAATAAAAACGCGCTGAAAGTCGGGAAAATAATTGAAAACAATGCGCCGCGAATTTTGTACGAATGGGTATCGAAATCAGAAACGATCTATCAATAGGATCACAATGAGGGTCAGGCACGAACCAAAAATGGCGGAAGCAACGCGGACGGTCAAGGAAGGTCGACGGGGAAGGGCAGGGGAGGACGGGAGGGACATTGAAAAGCGGTCCTGCGATCAAGAGAGCCAATTACCCACCCTCGCACAAGTGCACCCCGTCGAACATATTTTTCCTACGTAGCTTACGTGAACACTCGAAGCGTACTCGAGCGCTCGCATATGCGAGCTGCATTTCGAGGAGGCGGGCGCGCATAATGCCTCGCAAATCTCCCCGTATGCACATTATATACGGATCGGGATCATGCATCGAGTCGGCTCGCGGGCCGAGGGAAACGCGGGCGAGAGAGACGATGGGAGGGGGGACGAGGGGAGGCTAATAAAGCTAAGGGTGCCCCACGACGTCGCATTTACTCGACCAAATTTACCGCGAAAACATATTTGCTCCGAGAAAGTCCCGGCCGATCTTCAAGCTCCACCCGCCCGCTCTTTGTTGCCGCGAGCATTTTCTAAAAGCGACGGATTTCCCTCAAAGTCGATACACATTGTCGATTGAAAAACTTGCCGAAATTTCAATAGACTCGAAAATAGAGCAAGCATATATGAATATCGCCAGTGAATAATAAAACAAATTTCTTTTCATTTTTTCAAGATAAAATTCATTAACAATGAGTTTAAAATGTCGCCAATTAGAAATTAATCAAGAAGAAATTAAATAAAATTATTAAATTGCTATTAGAAAAAATTTATAATGATGGAAACACTAGAGAAGAGATTTCAGCCACCGTCTTGAGAATTTCAAAATTTGCTTCGTACGGCGGAAACGTCTTCTAAATGACTCGGAATCCGCTTCTTGCGTTTTGCTTTTAATAAGCAGCGTGTTGCTTCTTTTATAGCGAGAAATATTCAACACCTTTGACGGGCACACACACGACGCCGTCTGTTGGACGACCGTTATAAATTTGCTGCGGAAACCCCTGATTTTTAGTGGCAATGATTTTGCGGGGATATGACACCCGCCTACACGAGGCTACCATGTAAGGTGCGTGTATTTTGGCGATTTTTACGATGGGGCTTTACGAGTCCCGAGCGTTCTCGGGAACCTCGTAATGACCTTCGGAAGTTTGCGGAAAAAAGGTCGAGCAAGAGTCGCCCGCGAGAATCGACGAGGCCTCTGAGAAGAACTTCGAAGCCTTCTCCCACAAGGGAACGTGATAATGCGAGACCGCGAGCATATCGGTTCATTATGTGCCGTTTACTGTTTACCGTTAGCTAAAATTTACCCTTTGTAACATAAACTTAGACATAATAGAACTTTAGAGAAATTTTTAATCCACGTTTATGTTACAAATGATACTACATCGTATATCTAAATATGCAGGATAATATGATGTAAATTTTTTAAAATCTATCATACGCAGTATCATATTATCCTGTCTGTCAGAATATTAAAAGTTAAAAATTTAAATTAAAATTCTTTAGTGTTGTGAATGTTATCGTATGATAATTACTTAATATATGTTATGATTATAACGGCAACAATAATTCTCGTCGAAGCTTCGGTTGATATGTCAGTTGGAAGCCTATCGGATGTAGCTGTTTGTTTGGCCTCCCGACTTGGTATCAAATTAGAACTGCTTTCCATCTGACGTCCGCCCCGCCCCAATGCAGCTTCCGAATCCCGAACTGACCTGTCCAAAGGGCCGACCACCCTAGAGCAGAAACGAGCTAAGGTCACCACCACGTGACCGCAAGACATATACCTGCGGGCGTCACGAGTCGCGATATGATATCTCTCCCTTGTTTCTGAATACTGAGATTTGGCGATCCGTATAGATTCTTTTCAGTTGCGTTATTTCGGCGCGAAGCACCGAGACCAGTAATCTACATTTAAGTAATTTAATTAGCCACGGGGTTGCTCGTCGAAGGTTGAGGCCGCGACTCTCCGACCACAGGCTCGATTGGCGGTTTCTTCAAACGGACTAGAAAAAAAAAACAGTCCGGCATAGAATCTTATCCTTATTGGATTACGAAAGGAACAATCCTAAGATCCGTTAACGAGTCCTGTGGACGGCAGGATCCGCGATAGAAATCCTAATATCTTCTGACAGGCGTGCCAAGGAGGGCCAGTCGGCGCCTTTCCGAACTATCCGCCGCAATTATCCGAGACCTCTGTCGGCTGATTTTTCTTTTTTTTCCTTTTTCCTCGCCCCTCCTCCGGCAGGACCATCCGCAGGACCAGCCATTGTCCTCACCTCCGTTCCGTGTTTTTCTCTCGCTGGTAGATGCGAGCTAAGATAAAAGTTTTGACAAGTGCACTCTGGTCCAGCAACCGTGAACATTGCGGAGGACCGGAGCGAACCGTTCGGTTGAAACTCGGGAGGGCTATTTACCCATTTCCACTTCTGGAATTTAATCCTAGAATGCACAAATCTGTTCTATGTACGTATAAATGCGTCATGTTGAATTTACGTTCGAAATAATTGCTGCTGCAATAGATCCATGTTGCGTGTTGGATGAATTAACATATCAACTCGCAATACAAGATACAAGTATTATTCGTATCGCCCCCATACATATGGAGTGGACACGCATACACAAAGATTACTGGACTATCGGTAGCGTCGTTAGTGTCACTGCGCTCTAATGTTTATTGTACTTTTAGTACACTTCAAGGCTAAAGCGTTCATTGAATGGAAAACTGATTTGAATAAAAAAAAAAACGGAGTTAGTATTGGAAATGCATATGGCGCATGTAAATTAGCTTTATAAATCGACCCGGTTCAACGCGATTAAAAGAAAAAGAACGAAGATAATGACTCGACGTGTTCCTACGTAATCGCTCGAAAAACTGACGCCGATCGCATACCAACTTACCGTCGATCCGAAACGGTTTTATCCAGTTCCTTACCGGTTCGTTCACCCGTCGGATGGCCTCAAGTATCCGGTTGGCCCGATTAGGGAACGCCACAGTCGCAGAGTTAGTCGCGCTCCTCCGACACGACAAAAATAGAGATTGAATTTTTCAATAAAGGAATATTAAACAATTGATTTCCTTCGTGATTAGAGTCATAAAATGTCGAGAACAATGATTTTACATCCTAGATCGTATTGCATACGTATGCGTGCATCTGTGTGAGCAAATTCTATTCGGGATTGTATTATCCTTGCTGCGAGCTTGAATGAAATTACGAACAACGCGACATTGTAGACACCATCTCTCACTTTTTTGCCCTTTCCGTCTCTTTCCCTCTCTCTCTCTCTCTCTCTCTCTCTCTCTCTTCTACCTTAATTTAACGTTAAGACGCTTAGTTAGGGGGAGACCCGAGGCGGGTTTCCGGTACGTATAACCCATCGTCTCGCAATATCGCGGACGCGAGAAAAGATTTCTAACATGTCGCTGCGAAAGCGCGGCCGTCCGCTGGCACGAGACACGGCGAGGCGGAGCGTAATAAAAATAAGTAATTACTGCAAGTAATCCTCCCCTCTGCTTCCCCGCGACGAGCTCCTCCGCCCCGCGCGAGTCGTTCAATTAACGGGAATACTGTTGTCTTCCCACCCAATCCTCTCTTCCACTCGCTCCTCTCACTCTCTCTCACACACATTCTCTGTCTCGCTTTCGCTCTCTCGCTCTCGGTCTCTCTCTCACTCTCTCTGGGCTCCTCGCGCCCCTTAGTCCCCCTTCCCCTCCACCTACCCCTCTCGCCAGTCCACAAAACCCGCGAAATGTTTCACTCGCAAAGTCGCGTGGAGCGCGCGCCGCGGCGCAGAGGGGCGCCTCTGGCTGGGGGGAAAGGGGCCCCGCGGCGTGGAGGGACCGGTATCGATGCCCCTCCTTCACTCACGCCCCTGACGTCCATCTATCCACCGCTCCCTCCACCGCTGCGGTTCCGAAGACCGCGCGCCATCCCTCCCGCGCCCGGTCCTCGTCCTCACCGCGCGCGCCGCCGTCTCGCGCTCCCTCGCGCTCTCTCGCACTCTCCCCTACTTCGATGCGTGCCGCAGTAGTGGGGGGAAGCCGACGACGCGGCGGCTCCTCCGGCCGCCACTCGTTCGCCCGACTTCGTGCAGCGCGAATCGGTCTGTCGCTGCTCCGTTTTCTGCGTGTCGCGCGGTGTGCTCTCCCCGCGACGCGACGTGCTCTCGTCTCGTGCCCGCCGTGTTGTTCCGGTTCACCTTGACTTAAGCGCCTCGCGCCCGCGCGCGCGCCAGACGGAGCGAGGGTCCGCGAGATTAAAAGTCGAGGCCAGTCGCCGCAGTGTAGTTCGCGGAATGTGTCGCGGTAAGAGTCACGCCGAGCTCCGCTGAGCTCTCTTTCTCTCTCTCTCTCTCTCTTTCTCTCTCTCTCTCCCCCCTCTCTCTCTTTCTCTCTCTTTCTCAACGTTCCCCGAGTACGCGCGTACACGCGCTGACCGTGTTCGGGCTCCGGGGCACAGTCGAAAATACCCCGAGAGCTCACTCCGCGCTCGTAATCACGCTACATTCTCAGTGATCCAATCGCGTTTCTATCAGCCGGGTCTACGCGAATCACGCGCCAGGTGCTCCGAGTGCTGAAATGTGTTTGCGATCGAGTAGAGATTCGAGGATCGCTCCGGTCGGTCCCCCGCCGGCCTCGAGGAGAGCCAGTTACGAGTGCTGATCGGGATTCCGAGAACGGAGTAAATCAGCGAGAAGGTGTCGCGGGAGTCGTATCGATTGATCGCGCAGGCGATTCACCTCATGTTTCGCGATCCCGGCGAGGAGAGTCGTCTTTGACGTTAGTCGCAGTTGTCGCGCGATTAGAAGGCGGCACGAGAGATTTTTCATCGTATAATGTAATCGTCGTCGATTTGAACTCACAGATCGGAGACGCACGATCTTTCATGGATCGACGCCGTACGAGAAAAACGTACAAACTCTCGCCGTCCCATTGATCGAAAGCTCGTGAAGCGGAGAGCGCGCGAGCGTCCGAGACTGAGAGAAGCGGACGCCTGGAGCATTGGCGGGCGCGCTCGCGGTGGTCGACGAGCAGCGCGACGTGCGTGCGTTCTCGAGATCGATAGCCCGAGGAGGAGGACAGGACGAAGGATCCTCGCGAGCGCGAGGCACGAGGACTCGTCCCGTGGACACCTGCTCGCGATGCCGTCGCGCGTCGCTGCGTCGCTGCGCGGCGCGCCGTGAGGACCGCCTGTGTGTGCCGTGCCGTGTGTGAGAAGCAGCGAGGGAGAGAAAGAGAGAGCGGCTGAAGAGAGAAAAGAGAAATAGAGAGAATTGTGAGGAAATCACCGATCTACGAGACAAACGTGGAATCGTTGTCGTCGTCTTCGTCGTCATCGTCGTAGTCGTCGTCGTCGTCGTCGTCGTCGTCGTCTGAAAGTGAGAAAGAGTGCTGGTTTGCGATCTTGCCGAGGATCTAGCGGTTCGATCAGCACAACAGCCTACGCATGCCGGCGATCGTGGTGAGTGTATGTATATGCTTGCGATAACTTAGCTTTTTATCACTTCGTGGAAGATTGACGTAGCCGATAAGCGTGTAACTCTCACTCCGACTCGATGATCCGATTTCTGTAGGCGATCTGTCGATGCGTTACGGAGAAACCGATCGATTGTAGGCATGAAACTTCAGACGCCAAGATTTCTAGAATTGCCTTTATGGCGAAATTAATCTCTCGATGAAATCGCGAGGGATTAATTATATTATAATTTTAATATTAATCAACTGATATCAACTGATCGTCATTATAAATAAATATTATACTCGTTTAATCGTAGGGATAAAGAACTGAAAATTCCTCGTCTTTATACATCTTCCTCCAGTCTTTATTTATTTGCGTATATATTAAAAATTGCGCACATTACATATAAATTTAACTGATATTCATAAATTTCTAACGTATTTAAAAATTAAAATATCCATTGCAAATGTAAGCACCATCTCTATTTACTGGAAAATATATAAATGAAAAATTAATGGGCCGGTCACATGAATTCAGATTTTACTTATTCATGCGTTTATTAATTAAATATTAAAAGCTTTGCAGATAATATAAATTAAAAAATTATTCGCTTCTGCGCGAATATAAATTCACATTTTATTAAATTTGTGCGTACAATATATATAAATTAAAAATCGCTCTTATACGATTCAATCCGAATCTCATTTATTTACACATGCCGTATTTAAACATTTCATGTTTCGTGGCAAATATGTGTTTAAAAATTAAACTATTCATTGCAAATATAAGTTTCAGTTTTCAAAAAAAGTTTATCGGAAATGCGAGATTATATTTTTTGATTGAAGATTTGTTCTCATTCGCTCACGTGGTATATACATATATCGCGTATCCACAGTATCTATGATTCTTTTTTTGAGACACTTGTCGTCTACCTGCAAATGGGAAAACATTGTTCCTATATAGTCTGTCTTTGTCGACGGGAAGGGTTAGTGTCCACGTGTGAAGTCCTCGTTTACACAGCAGCAATCAAAATATTTCTCGTTCTTCGACCAAAGTTCCCGCGTTTGTACTCACAGGAATGGCGTTAACCCTCAGGGGTTTAATGTCCAGCACAGTTCGTGGCACGCGTTTGTCGCAGTTCTAATTCGTGACAACTGTGCGAGCATACGGTTTCGTGCTTCAACTCCTCGGATCTTTAAACACATTTGCGTTCTTAGATCGTTAATTCCTTTGAACCTTAATTAATGATTTTTAAATATTGATACGTTTAGATTCTTCAAGTCTTAAGTTTTCATTGGTGCTCCTTTATCTGCAGGATCTTTTGGGAATATCTTAAATTCCGCGATTCCCTCTCGGGCGTTTCGCCCGACGACCCAGCTCGTCCGCGTCCCGCTTGCCTCCGTTCGCCGTTCGCAGGCAGAAATATTTTTCGCGGCGGAAGCATCGCGTCGACCGATAGCTACGAGAAGACTGAGAAGAAATTTCCGAGTAAGGTTACGAGAGAGAGCGGGACACGCAGGCGCGTCCGCTGCCACGTGGTCGTCGCGGTTGGATCCGGGCGACTAGGTGTTAACCTTTTTCGAAAATCGACTGGCTACGTCGCCGTTGTGGCGGAAGGCGAAGGCCAGCAAGCGTCGCGTAGCTTTGGCAAAACAAGTTACGTGAGCCCTGGCCCGCCGCCAAGCGGTTTTCAACTTTCGAGTCGAATCCGAATATTCTTTGCAAAGACGCTGCCATCCCTTATGACTTCCTAGGAAACGTATAAATTGATTATCGATCTAAGTCCGCGGGTTTGAATTCTAATTAGCGAAACTTGGTTCGAGCTATCCTACTTCTAGATTCATTTAAAAAGGAAATCGACTGACAATGAGTGTGATTCCTTGCGATAATTCTATTATACAACTTCTAGATCTAACAATAAGTCGCCGTAGCTTCATTTGCTTATGATCTTTCGCGAAAGATATCTTGGACGCGACGCAGGTTCTGAGTTACGTTAAACGAATACGAGATTGGTGGATTATCGTTTCTTTGGCACGCGTTTTCTATTAGTTATGCGAGATTGACTGCAAATTAACACGAGACAGACGTGCCTTTCCGTGCGATTTATCCGCGTTATCGCTGGATTTATCGAGCTTGGCGAGGCTTTTCTCCGCCCGATTTCTCTCAAAATCGCGGGCTTCATTTGCGATAAGGCTTGTTTGTCGATCACATTATCGTTCACAAATTTGTAAACACGACGTGCATATAAAAACTCCTCTGTAGCAGCCGAAGTTCACGGACTTCTGGACGGTACTGTACATCTCGCATGATGCTATCTCATGACAGATATGCGGGAATGGCCGATCGAACCAATTAAAACCTCATGGCTGGCGTAATCAGAAATGAGGAGTATTAGTCTATAATTCTCCATAATTCTGTAATTCTGCGGATTAACCTGGATTTAGATGATATCAGGAATTTCTCTGCAGGTCTATTACCAAACCGCGAAAATTGTTAAGCGGACCGGACTGAATTTTCTCGCCGGAAAATAACGGCGCGGATACTAAATTCGAAGTGGTGGCCACGGCGCGCATCGGCTCGCGACTTTCCGGGAGTCGCGGAGACTCTTTTTTTTCCGCCCTCGCCGGGCGTTATTGCGATACGCCGACGCGCTCCCCCAAGGAATCACGGTTAGCGAAATTATTTTCGAAGGCGGATATAAAGCACGCGTTATAACTCGTAAGGAAAGTTGCTCGAATATGAGTGCGCCGCGCGCGCAACGTATGTAGGTATAAAATATTTCCAACGTCGCGATATTAGTTCGCCGACTATTTTCAGTTTGGCAGAGAACTAGGGCGCGTTTATGCGCGCTATCGTATCAAGGTTGCGCCGTGTGAGAACGCGCAGCGGCCAGGTAATTTGTCTTTTGCTACTAGGTACTCGATGATACCGATCGCTCGTCTAAAGATAGCACGCAACAAATGGGAATTAATGCCACGCCAACTGTGTATGTGTTTACGCGCCCGTGTTCATTTATTTTTCGATACCCAACAATAAATATATTTGTTCGTTTGTACCAATTTGCACAGTCCCTTGAAAAACAATAATTGCACCACTCAGATAGTGGTAAGCGATAGTAGCTTATATTTTTGTAAATCGCTAATTAAAATATAGAGGAAAAAATGTTTCATATATTTTTCCGACCGATACATTGCAAAAGTTAATCTAAAAGTTAAATAAACTCTGAATACGTTCAAATGTGTGAAAGTTAATTTAATAATTAGATATGTAATAGCGGCGCGACTTTCCGCAAAAAGTATCTGAGAGGCTTGTTAGCAGGACACCGTTTTTTTTTTTTTTTTTTTTTTTTTTTTTTTTTTTTTTTTAAAGCAGATATCCACTCGGGGCTAAAGGATTGCTCACGGCCGTTTTGGGGATGACAGCCGAGAGCGACGGGAGGTACGCTAGAACGTCCGCGCACGAAGATATACTTAACTTTTAATTACTATCATATAACTAATTAGCCCCGGGTGGGCGGGGGTTTTGTATATTAATTTAATTTTCAATCTCACAGGGTAATTCTTGGCGCAACGTTAGTTTTAATCAACCCTCCGACGCGCTCTACACGCCAGCACGACTCCACAGGCGGTGGATCGCGAGAAGCGACGGCAGAGGGGGAGGAAACCGGGCCGGGGGAGGGGGGATAGATGGTTGGTGGCTAAGGGTAGCTCGGAGCGCTTCGGGGGTAGAGTTGAGGGGCAACGGCGGAACGGAGTACACCTACTCAGCTAATAAAAAGCGGCAATAAAAAGCACCCCTTAGGACCACTATGGATATCTCGCTTTCCTTCCCCTCTCCCCCTCTCTTCTTCCGCCGTACCACCCGATGGAATCGCCGTATTTCTTTCTCTGTCTTTGTGTACCAGGTTTATTCACCTGCCCGGGATTAACTTTAATCAAGTATTTACATTTTAATTCGCTGCCATGTACACACTGAACCGAGCTGGCCGCCCTTTACGATAACATCGTCGTTTAATTGCAAACTGCCACTTTCCGACGAGACGTTTGCTAGCGCGAGCGAGTCCATGTCGATTTCGTTCCTACCTACCCTCTCAAACCGCTGCGATAATGAGGACACTTAGACGAAGATTTTTGTTTATCAGTAATCGAGCCAAAAACGATTCGAAATTAAATATCGGGATTACGATAACTGCAAAAATAGCGAGAAAACAGTGGCGGCTGATAGGTTGGTCGCGTGAATTTATACGATTGCATCATGTTTATTATGATAAGTATACGGGTAATCGTGCTAGATAGTGTTAATAAATGTGTGGCGTCGTATATTTAGATGTCTATTGATAACTCTTCGACTTCTATCGCAGATAACAGTTTTAGCAAACAATATAAGTATAATAAGCAGATTTTAATGTACACATTATACGGAGAGAAAAATATAATTATAGGACTCAGCCACAATTATATAATATTTCTAACACGATAATATTTTTAACGATAATTATGGTTAACATAATGATGCATACAGTTAAGTTAATAATATTTCGTGTTAGAAATATTATAAAATTATATTACAATATTATAAAATATTATCCAAAACTATATTTTTCTCTCAGTGTATATGTATATTAAAATCTGCTTATTACACTTATTTTACAATATTTGTTACAGTGTATATTGAGTGTATATTAAAAATCATCAGCTACATAAATGACTGATATATTTCGTGGACATGTAGTATTTTATACTGCAACTTTGATATGTAAAAAATTAATTTATATGTATAGATATAATTAATGGTCGAATACCTATTAATGAAAATTAATAAAATAAATCCGGGCTTATAAAAACGTCGAAGCCGCGCGTGAGAGGGAGCGCTTTTTCTGAAATAATCCTCGATACATTAATCACAAAGAGGATTTATCACTTAGAGCGGGCAGATAAATATTATGCTCGAAGTTAATACCTAAATGGACCATCAACACGCATTATTATCGATGCTTTCGCGGTTTCGTCGACATTTTAGCAAACCTGTTCAACGTTCGCAAATTTCACACTTCTAATTAGCCTCAATTTCTCAATGGTTTATGAAAGCGTGGATATAATAATTAATTTTATTGCTGCGTAATCAGCCCTCGTTGCAGATAAGATTGAAATAGTGAATGAAGCGTTCGAAATATGATAACAAGGTGAAAAGATGGAGCCGTAATGCAGAGGAGTCATTTCGATATAGCTGTCTATTATTTCATATATATATATTTTTTTTTTAATTTACATATTTCCTGCTTCATACAAAATTTGTCCAGCTTTTCTAAGACTTAATTCGCACTATAAACCTATCAAATCTGCCACAATACACGGTGCACTCGCGTTACTCGATCGCGCTTGCTTGCATGTACTAGCCACTCGTATTGACTTGTATTTGTACTTTTCATGAGACATACGTGTGCATTCGTTCGTGCGTGCATGCGTGCGTGCGTGCGTACGTGCGTGCGTGCGCGCGCGCGTGTCTGCCTACGTGCGTGTAACTCGTCGAGAGTACGCGTCGCGCACACGTGTGCGCGTGGAGGCAAACTGGAGTGCGATGAACGAAAGAGGAAGGAAGAGTAAACAAGAGCGAGAGGGACAGAACGGATTCCTACGAGATGGAGAGACGAAGAAGGGGATACAGCTCGAAAAGAGACGAAATGAATTTACGAGCGAGATGGAGAACATCGAGGCAGAGATAACCGGGTGTAGGTAGAAGGAACAGAATGAGAGAGCAAAATATAGGAGCAAAGAGAGAGAGAGAGAGTTGGATAGATAGAGATAAAACGGACACAAAATAAGGATGGAAATAGAGAAGGTGCGCATTGGAAACCGCCGCTCAACGAAGAAGGATAGAATGATGGAGGTGCGACAAGGATGGTTGGAGATGGGTGCATATATGCGAGAGAGACCGTGAAAAATAGGAATATATGCAAGACAGCAAGAAAGAGATAGAGTTGTGGAAAGAGCGAGCGATCGAGAGGCGAAGGAGAGACGGAGAGAAACGGAAGACGAGTGTACACCCGCGATAGAGAGAGAGTGGAAGGAAGATAGCGGGTATGTGATGAACGCAGACAGAATGTATGCTGTGGGACTGTGTGGAGGCGGGCGAAGGGGAAGAGAGGTACGCAGGCGCACGTGAGTATGTTACGGGGATGGCCAGAGGGCAGCTAACGTTTATAATATTAACGCTAATGGACTACCTTATACCTTATATACCGACCGACCCCTCGCAAGCCCTTCTCCTCCTTCTCCTCCCTCTCCGCTACGTCTCCAGACACCCTCCTCAGTCCTCGGCGAAGTACAGGATAATATTCATGGATGTATTCAAGCTAATGCACCAAGGCGTCCGCCGTAGTAATAACAAAGTAAAGCCTGAAAGTAACGCTGTTGCTGATTTTTAATTATCGTATTATTATAAAAAGTTGTGTGGTCGCGCGGAAACGTCGATTTTTAAAAACGATTTATACAGAGTAGCAAAAACAAATTCTAACTAACTTGGAGTGGCCGGGCAGTCGCGGCCGAGCGTATTTCTTTTTATTTCGCCAATGTGAATACTTGCGATCCGTTTCAAACAGATTACGCATACTCGATGCGATTCGTGTTTTGATGCCGAGGACCTTGAATATTTTATTAGTCCCCACGCGTCCATTAGGCATGCGGAATATGCGACACTAATGCCCCTCATTGTTTTTTCCGTCTTTTTTATGCATATATATATATGTATATATGTGTGTGTGTGTGTGTGTGTGTGTGTGTGTGTGTGTATGATACACTCGAATTCTGCAATTCTGCAGCAACCGCGTAAAAACTTGTCAATTCCATATGGCGCGGGGTCGTGCGGCCCACCTGTCGCGAATCTCAATCTAGTCACCCCGTAGAGCACTCTGGGATAATGTATGGTAACGGAACGCCTAAGTAAAAGCCGTTTCACGTATGTGAGTTTATATCGGTTGATAGTGTATGTACGTACGTGCGTGTGTGAACACACCGCGAACGTGTGCGAGTCTACGTGTATGCACGCGCGTGCGCTAGACAAGTTCGTGATACTCATTCCGCTTGTCATCTGTCGTTAATTTGTAACATTAATGGTGTGACTCTTTTTTTTTTCATTTTACTTTACTTTATATATAACAATATTAACGAAAGATAAAAAAATATAGAGACACTATTTATGTACTCATGCAGTAATATCGATAAACTTCCTGACATTGTTTATGTTTTCTTAAAAGCAATGTTATTTTATCAGTAGCACAACACGCGCGACTCTTAAAAATATTTATTGTTTAAATTCTCTCTTTCTATCTCTCTCTCTCTCTCTTCCTCTCGTATTTATTATTTGAATGAATCATGTCATCTTTTTATATAAGAATAAGATAATAGCATAAATGAGAATGAAGAGTGAGCGACAATTTTATTGGCTATTATAAATGAAATAAGAACATTTGTATCGGCCGCATGTTGACAGGATTAATTTGATTACGGTGTTTCCATTCTTATTTAAAACATGACGCGAGATAGATATTGGACAATTTAGACAGCTGTAAAACGATTGCGAATTCCTAACTGCGAGATAAATATATCAGAGAGTTTCTAAGTATATTAGGAATACATTGCCTTTGCTGAATTATTCGAGTGCTTTCAAGAAATTGCAGGATGCATTAGCTTACATTACGGCAGTTCCATTACATTATGAATATTACTCCGTATATTGATGAAGAGAGGGGCGGAAATATAGGGTTCTCGATATATATATATATATATG
>VBVR01001092.1:0-34865 GCA_011638315.1 Tetramorium parvispinum | reverse complement strand
ACATATACCATTAATTCATATTTTTTTTATATTCTGTATTTCAATTGTTAAATTATTATATTTCTCTTTTATATATATGGTAATAAAATTGACAAGTTTTCTCTACAAAATGGCGTTTAATTCATTTTATTCGGCCTATATGTTACGGAGTAATAACTATTTACTTTCAACACATTCCCATTGGTCACCCTGTATATCGCTCTGTTATACTCATATCTTAGATCGTTTTTGTCAAATATTTCATAACCGTTCTTATACCGCGATATACAGTGTGTTATAATTCACATTTCACATGGCTAGCTTAAATCGATACATGACCATTGTGTTGTAACGTTACCTACGTTCGGGCATATCCAAATTCCTCAGTTATCCTCGCATCCATTCGGTTACGAAACTTTACCCGGAGCCGCGGATGTTAAATTACGTAAATCACAAATTTTCCCGATAGATAACACGCCGTGTACACGATTTCCCGCGTCGAGTGTTTTTCCTACCTACCGCGTCGTAACCGTCTCCCCATTTCTAAAGCATAATAAGCCAAGAACTTAAATCTTTTTAACGGGTTCTGATTAAGAAGGCATTAACGTCTATTTCTTAAGTAAAATACATTTTTATTTTTCTCACGTAAACTGTAATCTACGTATTATTGGGTTTCTATCAAAAAATCAATGGCAAAGTCATCAGATTTATTTTAAAAAATCCTTCATTCCTCAAGCAAGTCAAACCTAAGATATTTTTTTTATTGCATTATACATATAGGTAAACCTAATTTATTTTCACTTATGCTTTTCCTTCTTTTGACTCCGCGTGACCCCGAGGGTCTCTAAAAAATCCAAATGCTACATTTACATTCTACCTAGCATACTTATTCTTAACTGAGGATCGTAAATCAATGGCCGTAATTTTATTACAGTTATCCGCTTATCAAAATTTTCCCATTGTTCCTCGCGCATTTTCGCGCTCGCTCTCTTAACTTCGACTATCAACATCGCCATTTTGTGGGTATACATGCTTAAGCACCGATGATCGTACATACAAACGAGCGCAAACGAGCGTTTGAGCGATATAGAATAGCCAGAATTGTCATTAAGCCCCGTGGATGGTTTCCCATTGGGACCCGTGGGATTTCCCGGCTGCGTATCACACTCACGCGATACCCAGCTATGTATATGTTCGTGTGCGTGCGTGTGTGAGTGTATTTTACCCCGATTCCCCTGATTCTTATATCGATCCGACAGATCTGATATCATCCAACGTTATCCCTTGGGCTCTCACTCATCTGCCGACAAAAGAGCATCTGTGCGAACCGATCCGTAATGCTCCTGCAACCTGTTCACAAGTAGCTTGCCCTACGCACAGCATGAATTCATTATCAGTCTAGTATAAACATATTGCCTGTGTACGGATGGGGTGCTGTCAGTCAACAGTGCCGCATTTCTGGTCCGAATCATTTCTCTACATACACCGTAACTGCGATCCTCCGTCGCGCGCATTAAATTCACATCTTTCTTTTCATCCCGGGGAAAAAATAAGACTGACGTCAATAGACGTGATTCCATCCTTTAATTAGAAATTTTTCCCGATATATCCTAACGTGAGGTTTTTGAAAAAAATAGAATCGTTAACATTTATTTACTATATTTCTTTTATTGAAGAGAAACATTTTCTTTTCAAGTTATTATTCTCTTCATTCTAATAACAGGGGAATTATCAGCGATATATAACTATCGGACTTTAACAGTCAGAAAGCGAATGCGATGACATTATAGTCTAAAATTTGTCGAAGCATTCGAAAGCAATCGTTGTTGCAACTTGTAACGTTGCTGCGTGAAGACGTAATTATTTTTATCATAGGCTTATTGTTAGCTACGCGTGTACGAGCGCACATTTATACACACACACATACGCACACACACATATATACATTCTTGCTCGCGTTTGTACGTACACGTGGATACGCGTGTGTGGTCAATCCCGACCTGGCTGTGTATGCAGGACTGCGGTGGCAGGTGACGGCGTGTTGTGAGCTGCATAATGAATAATGCGAAAGCCGAACCACAAGCCGTTCCTGTCCTTCCACTTGGCTGACTGAATGACAGCCAGTCTAGGAAAAACCACTGATTGGCTGTACATACCCCCGGCTCTCGTGCTTGTCACATCCTGTGTGTGTCTACCTGCGATCGAAATCAAGCTGCACGACGAGACTTGATTTTCGTATTTCTGGGACACGCTATCGGCAAATTCACGATGGATTTTGCGAAGCGTCGCCGACGCTTGTAAGGAGAGACGATGGCGAATATCAAAAATAACATTGGCATTTCTGAGAGACACCAAAATTTCATTACATTTATTATTTCGATGATAAGAAAAGAGATTAAGCATCGTTTTATTATAGTGCAATGACTCGTCCCGAAATGCTTTGTTTTTCTTAAAAAGAAATTACAAATAGTATGTCAAACAAATCTTTTAAAGTGTCAACTTCTGCGTCATTATTGATGCAACCAGGAGATGATTTCATATGAAAAAGTAAATGTAAGAAACGAGAAAGTAACTTTTATAAACTTTATAACTTTTCTTTCTTTAAATTATGATAATAAGTCTAATAAATCATATCTCAGATGTCAATAGTATTTTTGGTATATGCCGTAATTTTCTTTTTCTTTTTTAAACATTAGTGATGTTTCACAAAATCTATTGTAAATTTGTCGATAGCGTATTTCGGAAATAAGAAAATCCAGTTTTGTCGTGCAACTTGATTTTGATTTCAGCTAAATCTACCTAGAATGTGAATACTTTTTTCTCTTTTAGCAAAATCTTATTTGAAAATTGAAAAATTATTAATACTTTGTCGTATTTTTCTTTATAAGATTTCTTGAGATCATTAACAAAAAATTATCCTTTATAAATTAACAGAATTATTTGTTATATGAGAATTTCCAAATTTTCCATACTAAAACTATAATTAAAATACTTGGAACATTATCTCAGAAGTATTATAAAATATTGATAAAATTGCAAAAATAAAAAATTTACTTAATTTTTTGATAACGCAAATAATTTTCTTATTAAAATAGTTAATTTATTAGAACATTTTTGATAATTAATTTATCAATTTTTCTTTTATGTTAAGAAATAACAAGTTTACAAGTATAAACATAATAAATAATTGGAAAGATAATGTTAATGCAATAGAAAAATGTATTAAATGAGAAAAACTATTATCAACTCTAAACATTATTTTATTACCACATTTTATGAAATATTAATTTCATAAATAATAGTTACAGCGAGACAAATTTCAAAGATAGAAAAGTCTCTGCGCGCTTTCATAGCTGTCTAGCTGAAATTTGAGATAATACAAGCAGATCAGACAGACAACATAGTAATCAATAAAAAATGAAAATTAGTACCACAAAAATTATCACATGAAAAATATATTTATACAGTCAAAGTGTAAGTTGGAAATCTTATTATCGAATAAATCATTATTATATAATAAATAGATATAATTTAATAATACAGAATCATTTTTTAAATTCCAACTATTAAACAGATTACTTTTATATTTCAATATTTTCGCATATTGTAAAAGAGAAATCGTACGATGGAGATGAATTAGAATATCAGATAGTTAATCGTTTTAATGATAAAATTATTTGTGCATCAACGGTTTGTTTCGGTTCGTTAGCCTTCTTTGTATTCACATCAATGCATAAATATTTAAAAGATTTCTATATATATATATACGTATATATAATATATATATCTTATTTATACACTGAAAATATTTCGCGTTAATAAATAAAAGAATTGCTCGTGTATAAACAGTATTTTATTACAAAACTTCGAAACTGTTTGCAAAATATCATTTTCGTTATTACGTATAATAAATAATACTGTTCAACAACGATAATACGATTCATTGCATGTAGCGAAACAATTTCGATACTAATTTTAGACCGATTGGAGAAGGGTATAAAAGTGCTAGGATTTTATGAGCTGATCCCACTCGATCTGGTACTTGAAGTACATTTCTAATGGGAACGGTCAGGGGGGTTGACTACCCTTTGATTACATTTAAAGTAGTTTTTAATACTCACTTAATCGCGATTATAAGGGACATTTGGTGTGCATTAACACTTTTCATGATTTTGATGTCAAAAAAAGTTTATTCTTATTTGCATATATCTGTTTTTGTTAAAAATATATTTTTATTAGCTTATCAATTACAAGAAACTTGGTAGTAGTTAATTAATGGAAAATAATTATATTGATGAAAAAATGCAAAAATATATGCTACATAAATGTAATATGATACATAAATACATACATTATAACTTATAAATTGATATCTTATTGTAAGCGATATAATTTACTCACGAAGAAATTAATAGTAATCAGAAAATATATTTGTTTATATAATTTTAAATTAATATTAATCAGAATGCAACACAGCCGATAAAGAATTAAATATTAAAGCAAGAAAGAAACTTGCTGATTACAAACTAAAAAAAAATCAATGCATTAAAGGCTAATACAAACCGGACGTAGAATAGCGATGCAAATGAGAGAACGAAGAGAAAGAAATTTCAGTACTTCTAAAGGCAGGAAAAAAAGGCAGAAAAAGGCAATTAAATATTTACGATTCGACGCTACGGTGAATTTAGTGTAATATTTCTCTCTTTCGTTTCATTGGTTAATTATCATAAGACAAGACCAATAATGATCTCACAAAGTCAAATGTGATTTTCGATATCTACCTTGTCTCCGTACAATAGATAAAAGTGCTTCTCCGGAAAGTTCTCATGCTTTTCTTTTTTTGGATCTGCATACCATCGTGCTTTCCGTTTCCTAGAACACTCCTTGCACGCAAATTGGGGTCAACGTGAATACTTAATGCGAAACTGTGGTCGAGCAGGAGTCAAGGTGCAGTGATGGGAGGTAGAGAGGAAAAGGCCGTTTGCCGTTCGCCTGGCGTGCCAACTTAGTTAGGCTGTCTAATCAAACGACTTCACACGGTACATCAGCGATGATGTATGCAAAACGGTTTCTCTCGTTTGCAAGAATTACTTAAAATCATTGATCTCGCACGATTACACGATATTCCGTAATCATTTTCGACATTCGTAGGCTCTAGAATTGCGCGTTTGAGATTCTTAAATCATTAATCTTCTTGTACAATTATTAAACGGTAATTTTTGACGTTTAAAACTGTGATAAAATAGTAAGACGGATAATTAATTAAAAATTATGAAATTATGATAACTAAACGAAAACTAAATTTATTATATTTATATGCTTATATCCTTCGTTGGTTTTACTTGTTAATGAAAGCAGATCATTATTCAACATAAATTTTCAAGGTTTCACTTTAAATATTTTTGTAACTAAATTTTCAAATTTTAGATATGTCACAATAAATTTAAGATAATATATATATTCACAATTACATTATGTGCAAAAGTTGTTAAAAATTTTATACACAGCCGATGGTAAATTATTAAAAACGGTTTTGATGAATATGTAAACAAAATTAGAAAAACGTAGACGATTTTAAACTTTGTCAAGTGGATCAATTAAATGAAGTAAGTTTGAACAGTTTTACTTTCCGTGATAAAATATATTATACACAGATCTGTAGAAGTTTATTCTGCGTATATCATACATGGGAAATGTGGTTTTGAAACAGAATATCAAGAGAGATGGAATTACTCACATAATATTATAGATACTCGTGAATAAGTTACTTTAAAGAAGATAAAGCTTCTTTTTTAGTTTAGTCTTTATCGAATTATAAATAAGCCAACTTATCTTTTGCCAGACCATACAATATTATGAGGTCTTTATTAATATTTATATTAGGATAGTGAACGTGGAAATAGATGTACTTTGCATTCTAGCCTTTTCCAGAAGATTTCGTTGCAACATTCTCGTTACATTAAAAATGTAATATCTTTCTTCGTAACTTTTATTTTTCTCGGTTTTAACCACATCATTCCGAAATTCGAAATAATAAATTAACAAACCACTTTTAAAAATTCAATTTTCAATATTTAACGAGTTAAGCAGTTTTATAGTAGAGCGAATGAAAGCAATAAGTTATCACGGATTTAATATTTTTCCATTTGATTTTCGCACTTTTCACGTAGTTTGCGTAAGAAAAGAAAAAATTTCACCCTACCTATCTACCTACGCGAAAAGTTTTGTCTAATTAAAAATATCATAACACTTACAACTTATTTAAATTCATTGATATTGAAATTAAAAGAAATTCACAAACTGCATTAAAGAATTATACGCATAAATTTTCCTTTTTCTTTTTTTAATTTTGATTAATTACTTAATTTAAATGTATTTAAATACAAATATATAATATCATTCTCTATTTAAGAGATTCCGAGATTAGCAATTATTTATTCAGTTATTCGGAAAAATTCATCGACGCGTCACGTCGCACGTTGCACAGTCGACCTCGCCGGTCATTGCGAAACGACACATTGCCGGTGTAATTGTGAAGGAAAGATGACGCTTATCCTCTAATACAACATTCCGGCCATCCTCGCCATCGTGGTCACTGCAGTCGCATTAGTTAGGACTAACAACGCTGGCGGACAATCAAAAGCTGATGGGCCATGATTCGCTATGATAATGAACCATGAATATCGCATGAGGCGAGCGAGCTGGGGACGCCAACTCCTCGCTTCGCTCGCTAGGCTCCATACCCGTAGCCAATGGTCGGGGTTAAAGGGAACTGAGGTGGGAATATGAAGGGATGGGCAGAGAGTCGAGGCCATCGATGCGCGGTAATGCCTCTGTTGACGCTCGGATTAAAGTCCTTTTCGACACACGCAGGATGTCACTTCCTGTGTGTGCCGTGAAAGTATCATTACCAGTAATAATTTCCCATATATAAATAAAAATCTATTTGACGTGGGCGGGCGATGGAACGTGCTTCTACGAATGGTTACAATTGCGAGGTGAAAGAGGTTGCCAAATTGCATTTCAATTGTGATTATTGATCAGAAAGACAGGTAGAGAAGCTATTCGTTCGGTTGGTCAATGAAATTGGGTTAACACGGTGGTATGTACGTGTAGAAAGATATTTTCGAGAAGCTCCAGGTTACGTTAATTTATAACGCGCACACGCGCAGTAGCCTAATTATTTCGATTAGGATCGCGGATGTATCATGCTGTTCCGATCGAGAGAGATATCCGAAAGCTCTTTGAGACCACAAATCCAAGGGACAAACGTTTCTGATTTACGACGTCGAGCCTCGGTTTCCGCTCGTTCATTATTGATCGTTCGTTTATGTTCACCCCGATGCCGGACAAGTTCGAGATATACTTGCGGCCACAAACGGACGAAAAATTGAAGACCGCGCGCGAAAGGAGGGCGGGCGTTAAATAAAATAACGCGCGGCTACGAGAGAAGAAGTAAAGGAAGAGAAAAATAAGGGTCAGGAAAGGACCTATAGAGAGAGAAAGAGAGGGAAGGAACGAGAAAAAACGAAAGAGAGAGCGAACGAGGAAAAAAAGACGGGAATACGTTTACATGCGCATGTTTTTACGGAGTTAGTCGTGTGAGCATAAGTGCGTATCTATTTACGAGAGAGAGATAAAGAGAGAGAACCTCTACAGGCGCGGAAACGACATTCGGAAAAAACCGCGTTTACAGCAAGTGGTTAGTAACTACTTTGTAGACTGTGCAAGTAAAAGTACTCGTTTGATAGTAAAGCACGGCGGCACGTCTGGTCGGATTATTATTACGCTGAGATAAATAAGGCGATCATTAACGTCTAAAATCATTAATCATTGAGATGTAATGAGACAGCTTAGACAAGAGATCTTGATGCAATACAGCATCGCACAGCCAAACAGGATAGTTTATCAAAATTCAAAATTATTATTATTATTACAGTCCGTATTTTTATTAGAAATTTGTCTTTATTCATCTATCCTCTTTCTTTAAAAGTTTTTTTCTATATGTTACTTTTCCAAATTTCTCATTTGATTTCGAATATAGAGTACACGAAAAATGTCCATGTGCCGACATTTATAAATCGATTCGTGTTACTTTTTCTTTTCCGAAATAGAAATTTCTTCGAGATTATTGTGTCTTTATTTAAATGCAATAGAACAATTTATACTTCTTTTGAATGATATATATTCTCTGCTTTAATATTTAAAGTTACGAAATATATGAAAATGTACATTTTTAAAGAGATAAACATCAACTAAATTTAATAAGAATAAACATATTTATTTGCTAAAGATTTTTACTGTTGAATTTTGTAATTTTAACATGTTGATTGTGATAACGGATGCCTGCTACGATATTCAACGTTATTAAGCCGTCGATTGCCGCGTCAAAATTGCTATGTATTACAGCACGTCATTAATTTATTATCCTGCAAATGTCAATCAGTACTTTTAAATATCATTTACTTTTTGATAATTGTTTTCTTTATTTGATGATATATTAATAAACAATGCAAAAAAGATTAACGTATAAAAGTTGAAGTCTTCGCGCAATTGTCGTAATACTATAAAATCTTTATGTACCAAAACAGAAAAGCTGCGATACATCTCAGTTAATCTCTCTTGATTAATACTCATTTAATTATCTATACTAGCGATAATTAAAACTATTCGCCATTGATGAGGATATAATCGTCGATGAAAAGTAAGAGAGAGATAGAAATGCGGCTCGGGATTTCTGGTGGTCTACTCTTAAAAATATAGGATTCTTCAGCGAGGTCAAATATACGAGGGGACCGTCCGATTTCTCCTATCAAAAATATACTGCAAATATTTTTTTCAGTATGGTGTGATCCAAACTAATAACGAGACAAGCGTTACACCATACCAAACGTCGAAAGGAGAGTACCGGGAGCGATCGCGCGGTGGGGTCACCACGTTGAGGGTCGGAGCGCAGGAGAAAAAGGGGAAAAGAAGCGGTGGCGGCCGCGGAATATGCGTGCACGCGAAAGCCTTCGGCTTTCGCGTGCGCGCGCTTTATAAGCATCGTGCCACTGTTTCAGCCGCCGTTTCGGAGCAGCGCGAAGCCGAATGACTGAGCGAGGGTGCGGGCCCGCGTGGCCCGCATTGGCTGTTGAATTATATATGAATGGAGCGTAAGGGCTGTTGCCTAGCAACCGCATACACCGCGTTAAGACAAAATGGAGAAGCACGCAGCATCCGTACACCGGTTATCTCTCTCATGCGCGTCGCTCTCCCACGCTCTTCCCTCTCTCCCTCTTTCTTCGTCTCTTTTTCCCTCTGTCTTTGGTCCAGCTTCTTTTCTCTCTCTCTCTCTCTCTCTCTCTCTCTCTTACACGTGCGTGATCTCAGAGGTTTCGGCTGCGGTAGGTCGATGGATTATCGGATTATCGAATCGATGCTAAAGCATTGATTCGAGAATGATTATTGATTGCATTCTCGAATCAGAGATTGAATAATGGGTGCATCAAGTTGCTGGAAAAGTTTGTCATTTTTTTATTATGTTCTGTCGTAAGTAGGATTTGCGCTTTAAAGATTGAAAAACTTCTGTCCAAATTGAAAAAATATAGTATTGGAGTTAACGGCGATAATTTTCCGATTAATGAAAATTATTTTTAAATCGTGTAATTTTGTTTCAAATTTATTTAACAAATATATCAAATCAATCACAGTTTTAATGAATTTAAACTGTAAAGAATATCTTTGATTGTACTAATAAAAATACAATTAATTAGACATATTTTTGTGATAATATTGAAAATTAAATTTAGTTTCGATTTTTTCCACCTTGATTATTAATTTCTCTAGTTATAACAATAATCATTTTCCACTCGGGAAGTAACATAAAAAGAAAGAGAAACATAATTTTGAGACTAAATACAATTTGAGCAACTTTGATTGAGCTTTCTAACAACTATTATACCGAACATAATTTTTATGGAAGAATAATTTAATCTGATGGGAGAATAAGTACATATTTTTTCGTCGCAGGAATACTCACAATGCATCGGTCTTTCGCTATATTAACGCACATTGCGCGGTCTTTTTTGCTTCCGCTATTTCTGCTGTTTTACGTGCGTGAGTATTAAGCTGATAAGTAGACGTATATTTGACGGGAGCAATGCGCCTCCATTAGCAAGCACTACGCCGATCTCTCCCCTCAGCCCTCTCTTCTCTACACTCCACCCCGACCATTATATCTGAAGTTCCTATATAGCGTAGGATGAGCCAGGTACCATTATTATGCCGAAAGTGTGCATTATTCGCCGCTCTTTTCTTCGACATATACTTTACCACTTTGAAGGTTTTACGCTGCCGATCGTTTTTCGTAAAGTCAGATTTGCTAAGAGATTTTTATGATATTACTGATATTTCAGATTAATACCAAGCTCTTGGCAAATGTTACAAGTTATATATAAAATATATTACAAAAATATATAATATGTTTTCAAATAGATCTATTATCTTAATAAAATAAAGAAGATATTGTCACTCATTGATATGATGCGCAGCAGTGCATTGACTATATTGAAACTATTATATGTTGAACTACAAAAGAAATATATGTAAATTATAGTGCCTCGAATAATTAATTCTAGAAAAATCTAGAAAGATAAATTATTGTATATTTGTACATATAAAATTATATAAATGATTAATTTTTTGCACGAACAAAGATAATTTACTTAAGTCATAAATTACTACTATAAATTATAAATTAAAAAAAAATCTTAAATAGAAATTCTCAATAAGATTCTAACAAATTCTATTCAAGATTCTAAGTATTCTAAAAGATTTTAACAAATCTCAAATAATGTGCACAAATGTCTATATTTATTAATTTGTATATATGTTGCGATACTGCTCTTATAAAGTCACTTCATATACTTTAATGGTCTAAAAATGTATGCTTGTATCATATCTCAAGACAGGATTCAGATAGAGAGTTTTTCTGAAAAGCAGAGAAACGCTAACTATAAATACGAGTCTTAAACGCATGGCAGATCACTGTCGACAAAGTTACGCTCTTCTTCTTCGGGAGGGACATTTTCTCTTACTTTCTCTCCTCCGTAATCCATTTGATCTGATCTTCTCGCAACCTTTTTCACCCACCGGATCACATCACAGATCAGCGCTACTTCTTGGTGACACATATCAGAGTAGCCGGGAGTCCCATACGGCTACGCCAAGCCGATCATCTCAAATTACAAAGAGTATTGGAAACGGATTTATTTCAGCGCCCTTTTCTATTCTATTATGGACTTAATAGTGTATTATGTAAGATGCAAGGACGTTTTCTTGATGCGGTTGTCTTTGAACTGAATCCAAAATGTCTTCCGTCGGCAAAGTACGTATGCTTATCAATAAGATAGGTATATTTCTCGAAAATTCTAGTTTCATGCGGATATTCGATTTTAAAAGCACGGTCCGCTATTTGTATTACAAGTTACGTCGCGAAAGGATAAATTTAACGTTAAAGATTATGTAATACGTAGACATATATCGATAATGGAAACGCGCAATTACGCGGGAGTATCTGTTACAAGAGAGAACATCCGCCGTGCAGTCAGATTAAAAGGGTAATAATCAAATATGGTACACTTAATTCTACTGTATCCCCACATAATTCCATGGAAAATACATTTCTCCCCCAATCTGAAGACCCCATCCGGGCTGTTAAATATAATCTGGTACCGCGTTTGTTACTTCTTACTCTTCCATCTCTTCCTCGCAATATTCGGAGTTCCCAGTTTCCTCGCGTAGGCTTTGTAGGCGCAGAACAAGGGGTTAACCTCCTACATTATTCAGCCGTTCATTATATATGAATAAATTTTCGAGTAATGCCGAGATAAAGCTGCCAAGTTTTAGGTACCTGCCCCGCTTGAATATTTAGGAGACACTGTCACGCAGTACCGTTATGCTCGGTCTTCTTCTTAACTCTCACAGATTCGTATATGAGACGTTCTTTACCGATATGCATTTACCGATACCGTCTATTACGCTTTTGGAAATATCATCGGTTTACGTACGCATATGAATCTTTATAACTTTTCACCTCGATATATTATCAACTATATTATCTCATTGAGTTTTAATATGATTGAAAAACAATTTAGTTCGTCTTATAAAGATTGCTTTTTTTAAATCGGTGCTTCGAGCATAATTAGATATCTGAGATATATTTAAATCACGTTTCTAAACTTTCGAACGATACTGTATATACTTAAGGCAAAGGATCCCAAGCATGAGACACGACGCAGAGAATGCGGCGCGATAAGAGAGAGAAAGAGAAGAGTAGTCGATAATCATTACTACCGACTAATTTAACGTGATAACGGGATGGCAGACGGGGTCAATAGGAATTTGCCGTCGTCGACGGAAATCAAAGCGGAGCACTTAATGTCGCGCATAGGGACGACAGCGGGTGGTAGGTGGCTCGACAAGAGCCAGTCTGGAAGAACCGCGCAAATCGAGAGGCAGCGGAGGCAAAGGAGACAAGTGGAAGTCGAAAGGGATCCACGCGAACTCGAAGGGGGACAGGCAGCGGAAAAGACAGGGCGGATAGATGGGTAGAATGGGTAGGCCAGCCAGCTAGGAGGACTCGGGTAGACGGAAGTAGAAAAAGAATCATGGTTGCGAGTCCTGCCGCGACCAAGGGATCACCAGTCGACTATATTCGACGTCGAATAGAGTACACGGACCTGGCCAGGTTGGTGCTGCCGCGAGCCAAGTTGCAGAGACCAAGCAACGTAGCTTTCCTTCTTTTAATGTCACGTCACTACCTAGAAAAGAAACGCATTAATCTTTTAAGAGTATCGGCTACCTGGTCCGCGCAGTAATTCCCTGGGTAAACCGACGTTGCTTCGTTTGACCATTCCTACGAGGTTTATACATGTAATCCGCGAGTATCCACGAGTCGCGACCAGTTGGTTTTATTTTGATACGTAATCGCAACATTTTCGCCGTGTTGCCAATTTAATCGCGTCGTTTCAATTGTACTCATTAAAGATGCACAAGAGTTCGAAGATGAACGGTCTTCTCTTCGGTCATTTAAATTTCATCCATGCGAAGGGACTGTAAATTTTTAAGATATCCTCATTTGCGTAATAATTACGGCATTAAATTAGGCGCGGCTAATTTTGAATATTAAAGTCATTACTTCACTAACTGTTTAAGTAAAAAAGCGTTTAATTATTTATTCTGCTATCGCACGTGGACATCGATAACCCGCGATGGCAAGTCTTTCATTCGATCTCACCGAAACGAAACTTGCCGTATCGAATATTCTAAGTCATTGATTCTATTGATCGTAATTCTATTAATAATAACGGTAATAAAATACTGCAGTTATGCATCCACGATATCGGTCGTGTTAATGAGATGACAACAGAAGATTCGAGGGGCGAGGAGCGATTTGAAGTGGTTAGAAACATATAAGAGGGTTGAGAGACCTGATGGAGGGCGCAGGATGAGTTTTTGCATTATATGGAGATTATCAACCTGTTCACTCTCATCCCACACTATTGAAGTGAGAAAGGAAGGACAGAGAGAGAAATAAATAGAAAGAATAAGAGACATAAAGAGAGAGAAGGCACGAGGTAGGGTATGATGGGACATAGACACCGAGGGAGACGCATGTGGCGAAAGTAGGGTGGATCGAGAGGGTCGCCGAGAAAAAGACAGAGAGAAAGAGAGAGAGAGAGAGAGAAAGGGGTTTTCGTTTCAAGTCGGGGGTCGAATAAGGCATACGAGCACGTACACGCTGCACATTCTCTTGGGACGCGGCCGCTCTTTATGCTCGATATAATACCGCTCTCTCAAAACATGCATACTTCTCCGGGTCTTTTAACGTGTGCGTCGCCCGGTTGCGACGTCGCGACGCGGCGCGACAAGGCGCTTCAGCGCAATGGGGTGTTCCACGTTGCCGTGTGTGTGTATCGTAACAATGGATATACGCTGGTAGGCGCGTGCATGACCAAGTGTAACCCTGCAGTATGTTACACGTGTGTATGCACATACGAGAAGACAGGGCGGATATTCTAGTGTAGCTCGCACGCGCTCCCTTGCATCCCCTTCTCCCTTTCGTAGGACACACAGGGAATGATGCAGCTACGGTAAAGAAATTTTCCTGACGACGGACGTCTTAATTCTGACTTTGCGATTTAAAAAATTACGAGCTAAATCGACGTATATAGAGGATAAATAATTTTCTAAAGTAGACATGTATTAAACATATGTTATTTGTACACAGATAATTAATCTGTTTGCTCCCTGATGAGCGGAAGCTTCTCATTTTCATTCTGATTGGAATAAATTAACTCGCCGTACCGTCCGCAAACTAAGAAATTAGCTGTAAATAGTATTAAGCTGGTACACGGCGCGATCTAATGCGACAATTAGAATCTCTTCTAGGTCATTACGGAACAAAACCGAGCGAACGAGGCTTTAGACCGTTAAGCCGCGACATTGGGAGAAACGGCGGACGGAGGTGGAGGTTTTCCCCGTCGATACATTATACGCTTTGAAGCGTACACCGTCGTTGGAGAAAACTCCTCTCTCCAGTCTTATCCTATTACAGTCAAGCTTGGCACTTTCTAGCTAAGTCGAAGACAAGACCCCTTCGCGCTGCTCCCATTTAGTAATCCCCGACGTTGGCCGGGAGTTTACAAGGAATATTTAAGTCTCCGCTAAGCTAGGATTAAGCGAAGGCAAACACTTTGATTAGCGGAGACGAGCTCTTGTTTTTACCTACGACGGCGTCTTTCAACCGCCACTGGCAATTGGGCTCGAAGATTAACGTTAACAATTCTCGGTAATTATTATAGAGGCGCAAGGTAGCGCCTTAAGAAACTGCATGCAGAAAAATAAGTAAGTTTGTGCCGAATGTTTAATGTGGCTCTCAGAGAATTAAAAAATGCATTACTCGCGTGAGTTTTTCTCAAATAATTAAGCATTCATTGATTAGATCATTAGTATTAAGAAAATAAAATAAAGCACCTCTGTCTGTGAATCAGTAAAATAAATGATTGTAGCACGCACACTTTTCATAATGAACATGATTATATTTCCATTAATATATATAAATTTAAGAAAATAATAATAAATACATGTGGCAGGTGTGGATGAGCTTTATTGTGTAGATACGTGGACATATATTCTCTGAATAGTATCGATGTTTTTAGCAAAAAATTATTTAGATGCCATCTTTTTTATGTAATTCTTTAATTTTTAATATATTATATATTTTATATATTATTACATTTTTATACGTGATAATTGTACAATTTTTTTATAAAGGCTCAGAGGCTATAGAATAAGATTTTGTTATTTACATCCATCGTTTTTGATTTGTGCAAAAAGCTTTCCATTTTTAACTATTTGTAAAACAAAATCTATTAAAGCAATTATTTATTTATACAGGGCGTCCACTAAAACGTGGTAAAATCAATAAGAAGATTATTCTTCGTGAAAAAAAAACAAATAAACGTAAATTTTTTTCTTGAAAACTATGTAACCATTACGTAACCGATTAAAATATTTATATTTTATGTTTTATGTCTGCTTTTATAACTTCTTGTACTACAATTTATTGGATGCTGTTTATTAATACAAGCAGAAATAAAATTTTTTAGTTAGGATAGTTTAGGATAGTTTTTTTTGTTAAGATGCCATAACTTTTCCAGGATAAATATTTTATGGAACATTCTCTATAAAAGCCACATACATATGTCAGGAAACTTAAAACAATTATGCATCTAATCTCATTTAAAGAATATTACTTCGATTTCCCTACATTACATAATTCTGTTTAAATCAATTTTCTTCTCTCGACGAAATTGGTCTTAATTTTTTGCCTACGGAGTTACGATGTTTTATAATAACGTGCCAACTAAGACAGCGGTGGGCAACGAGGGTGGTAGAAAGTACTCTCTTGCGGCGACAAAAAAGTTCATATTTTTTCAATTACGGGACGAGCGAAGAAGTGAGGGTAGATTCTCAGTGAGGCAAGAGGGTCTTTCGACGCCATTAACACTCTCGTAAAAATACGAAGAACCGTCATCTTTGTCGCATCACCTCTCTTCCGCTTAAATATGAAATTAAGGACCGTTGTGAAAAATGGACGGAAATTATCTGATAATATTCGAGTCAGTTGTTCTCGCGTTAGTTATTTAAATTTACATATTTAAAATGTTTGCTTCTTTGGGAAAATTGTTCAGATTAGAATCATAAAATTGTAGTAATATATTGACGCCTTACGGTCGCCTAATACAGATCCGCGAATAAAATTTAAAAACTTAGAGTCTTTTTACCACGATAATATGTCTTATTTTAAATAATCAGAATTACGAATAGAATACGTGGCGTTAAGTAGAAGTGTAAATATGATCCATTGACTCTACGACCGACTAGGCGAAGTCAACTGCGTTCACGCGTGACGCTCTCCGCGATCTCTGATTTTCGGCCGGAGAATCGAAGACACTCGCGTTCTCGGCGGAGCGAACGACGAGCGACAGACCGGGCGACAGCGGGCATCAGGAGGTATCCCCGAGTGTCGGCATTTGTACGGGCAGTTTGGCGGAAGCCGGTTTGGGGGTGGTTTTCGGGTAGAACCGTGAGACGGGGCCGCGGCGAGAGAGGGGCGATTGTGTTCTGTGTCATGTATAATTCACCTTCATCGCTCGGGTCTCGCGTCGGCAGCTCCGGACCCCCGTCCGTGCCCGTTATATCTGTTGCAGTGGCTCGTGGAACGATATATCCGACCCTTCACTGTCACGACATCTTGGAGACCCTCCTTTCGCTTCCTCGGTTTTCCTTCCCGCGCTGCGCACAGCTGTCCTTATCACGAGAAAGAGAGAAAGAAGAGAGAGAGAGAGAGAGAGGGAGAGAAAGATGCCTTCTCTCGCTTTCGCGTCTCGTCTCATTGCGGTGCCGCAACACTCTTATTCTCTCCTCGGCTTCTCGTTGCGCAACACTACTCGCCAGCCGCACACATTCATCCCTTTTCCAGTCACATCCCTTTTTTACTCGCTTTTCCTTCGGTCAATTTTGCGTGTCAGAAAGTCCTTTGTTCGAGAGGAGAGGAGGGGAAGGAGAGGCGAAGAAGGGGCCACGTATCCGAGCGGTCGAACAATGTCACATAACTCCCGACAATTCTGCGCTCATTTGAATCATTTATGAAGATGGTCATTGTATCGCGATAACTTTTGTGACGTGATCGCCGGAGCTAATATACTACGCTCCTTGTAGAAAAGTTCCTTGTTTGTCTTCTCTCCGGTTGTCATTGCCAATGGGATTGTGATATCGGTCTGATATCGGCCAAGTTTTTTGTAAACTTATATCATCGAGTTTTATCATCGTTTCTAACATTTATTTAGCAATCTCCGCGACAGCGACTGTAACTGTTTGGAGAGACATATATTTTAGATATGTATTGTTTTTTGAGGTATTACAACCGACTCGAATTTAAAATCTATAAAATGTCTCGAATCTAACGAATTATCTATTTCACTTATAATCTTTTCGATTAATTTGAAATTGACTGTTCTTCAAAAATCTTAATTATATTTAGATTGAATTAAGTCGCTTTTGTTTTGAGTCATAAAGCATAATTTTCATCATAAAGTAGAACGAGTCATAACGCAAACTAATAATTTAGAAATAAAGTTCCATCTACAGATTAGATTTATTATTAATGTTGCACCGTTCTCGGTCATTAGAATGTATATGAAATGTAGGTTCCAAATCAGAGTGCCGCGTATGGTTCATAATTTATTTAATATTATATGTGTAACATCACGACGTTAAAGCGTGTGTTGATAATAAACAATTATTAATAATATATTAGATCGTATTTTTACCGAGTCTAGTTTCACAATATCCTATTTGTTTCCGTTGCGCGTCGTGTTACAACTGGAAAAATAAATTTTAGTTTAGTAAAGAAATACTTAAGTTTAAATCAATTCATATATTATTCAGTACATTTATTTGAAGTCTTTTGAAAATACTTTTCTTATGATGCAAATGAAATGATGGATATATTTATAAGAGATGCAAGGAGAATTACCAACGTTAATATAATACGCGCGAAAGATATTTTTAATCATGACGTGCAAAACATGGAAAATGCAATTTTGTCCGAAAAGTACATTCCGACTGATTAGTTCTGGTGCAGACGGTTAAATGTTCCCGAATCAATATTTAACGGCTATAGTCTGTTCTGCTTTTAACTTGGTTGCTAATACGACGGTATTAGTTCCAGCAGCGACGCTAGACGCCGAAGTAACTAATAGCATCGCATTAGAGCTATTATACTCATCCGTTCTTTACTCTTATGAAATGGTTGCATTTTAACATTGTCACTTTTTAGCTTCATAATGTTATCTCGTAAAAGCAAGCTTTAAATTGTTTTTAATACAAATTTTGTCTAATTTCTCATTGTTACGTAAAACCTCGCTAATATAATTTAAATTTAAATGTGAAATTAATCATTGTTCTTACGTAATCTTTGCATAAAACTTTGCACAAAAGAAACGTATCTTGCGTAATATCTCGTGACTTAACGTAGTATTTTTTTTCCTCGCAACGTAGTCGAACGTTCTCGGCGAAACCGATTTTTTGATGACTATAGACCTAACGAATCTGAAAATCAAACTAATCGCAACAGCCCTCAAGCTCAGTAAATTAGCTGCCTAGCCTCCTCGGGCTATTAGGCTGTCGAGAATGAGTGCGCGTATAGAACACCGGTTAGTAGCGGCACAAGTGTAGCGATAATGTAAACATGATTTGTAACACAAAAGCTACACGGGTAGGTACGCGCCTGCCACATGTTCTGGAGAACGCACGTACGCGAGTGTTCGTGTCAATGTGCGCTCGTTCAATACGCGAACGAGCCTATATAGTCCTTCATCCTTACAGCCGATGTATATACAAGCAAACAAGCCTTAGGTCTCTCGACCAATGTTTGCCCGCCATGCCAATTAATCAGCAGATACCGTAAACTCATTTCCCTCGCGGCTTTTTCTTAGTCACGGACTTATCGTCACTGTATCAAACAGATTATTCTTTTTCAAATAACTAATTCACGAGGCATTCTTTGAGAATGGTGTGAATTTTGTATCGATATAAATCCTACGTTTATTTTTTTATCAATTTTTCTCTTGTAAAAGAACAAAAGCTTTTGGGTATTTTATCTTAGCAGAATCGAATCTGAAAAAATGTCGCCTATTTTTTCTCTATGAGCTTAAAAAGAGTAAAAGTTTGCGAAACATTTACTAATTTTACTTTGAATTTTTATTAATTTCTTTTTTGTCTTTATATAAAACGATGTTTAGAAAATTAAAATATTTTTAATTGAATAAAAGACCGATATAAAAAAGCTTATTGAAATTAAGTTAATAGAAAAAATGTGCAATAAAACATCATGTATTTATCGATATATATTATATCATATTATTTTGTCTCTAACGCCGCATTAATCGCCGCTCTAACCCGAAAGGTAATATTCATGTTCTATCAATTTTTTTATGAATAGAAAAATTATATCTTTACACGTTGTTTACATTTTATTATTTTCCATATCTGTTACTTAGAAATTTGCATGCGCGTACCTATAGATATTATTGAAGCAAGTAAACCTCAATAGCTCGCGGCCAGTAAATATATCGCTCCGTCTTGTTTCTAAACGTCATCTCTTGTAAAATTCACTTGCAATCGGTCACGGCGCTGTATAATGATTTACCTGCGAAATAGATAATTATGCAATGCAGTTTAACACACGCACCGCAACAACGCAACTTTGCAAATAATCACAGCTATGTTTTGCAGCTCGCTACATACGAGAAGCTGGATGCTGTGCACACTGTTCGCATTTCAAATATTACTGTTAATTGTCAGGTTGCAGGTTAATTATTACAATCATTTTTTTCGCCTTTTATTATTTATCTAGTAATTATATTCGTGCTTTATTCATGCAAAGAAATTGTTTTAAAATAAAATGAATTTTTCAACGGAGTAAACTAACGTATTTTCCTCCGATAAACTTAAATGAACTGATAAACTTGAAAAATAAAATAACCGCTTATATGTAAGCTGCAATTTAAATTTTACTTTTTAAATTATGTCACGCATGCTATAGCAATTCGCTCGTGATGTAGCGTCTAAAATATTTGTTTGTATTTACAGTTTTATATACTTTTTCTCTCTATTTTTCATATACGAATTTATAAAACATGGCGCGCATTGAAATTCTAACGAAGACTGTCGTCCGTAGTGGACATTCACTTGACGCTTGGTAATTAATTGCATCATCCGTAATGGATGCATGGAATCGCATTATTTAGATATGACAGAACTGTGTCAATTGTGTTGCTGATGTTATCTGCACAATTAATTATCGAAAAGCGTATCCATTTAAGACATTTCACACTTCACAAATGTCTTACATCGATACCGATCGCGATCCATACGATAATACGCACTCCAATTTACAATGTAAACGAAAAATTTGAGACGAGTTATTAATCCAATTAAAACACAGATGCATAACGAGCCACAGGCGATATTAACCGAAGTTTTCCGATGACTATCAGAAAATGTCATTTGTGCCGCGCCGGTATATAATGCTGTTCGATTCGCGTGAAATGCGAGCCGCGAAGTACGATATTCTGATTTGGATAAATAATCTTTTTAACGGCGTACACGTGCCTGCCCGTATAAATTTATAATTCCACGCAATGCTACGGTGTATCACGCAATGTGCCAGTGTCTAGATTCGGTTCAATAAAAACATTGCATGCGATACTTATTTTCCGTGGGCATAGCTATCCATCCGTTTGTATTTCCTGAACATTTCATGAAACTAAACAAGATTCTTACTGTCGAACGATAGCAAATAACGAGACACATAATTAATCTCACAAATGCAAATTTAGAAACATTTAATTTTTATAAATTTGATAATTTACAATAAAAGATTTAGGTATCTCCTTTTCTTTTTTCTCTTAATATGAAAAGTATTCATTTAACTAAATTTAAAAATAAGTCATATATTCAAATATACTGTACTACATATAATAAATATGTTCTTTATAAAATTTATTACTTCTAACAAATATTCCTTCAAATTTAATATTATATATATATATATATATGTATATTTAATTTTGTTGGAAAGTTATTGTACTTACCTTTCTCTCTCCATGAAGAAGTAGAGATTCACGATACGAAAGAATCCACACAATTGTAATATTTTGATTCAATTATTGCTAGCCACACGTTCACGTCTACCGGATAGGCGCACCTGCACAGGTGTAATTGACCGCTATATGTGTGCCTAACTGTCTTAAGACGTGCCACGAGCGCGCCGAGGTCAAAATCATGCGTAGATCGAGCATAACCGGCGAGATGTCTATCAAGCTAGAATACCCACATAGGCACAATTATACGAAACTGTGCGGAGAATTTAGTACTCTTTATGTGCTAATTTAATGTTCTAATTCTGATTTTATTGCTCTAGTCGTTTTGTGAGAAATTATTTTTGTGCTGTCTTTTAAAAAAGTTAGAATACCCATTTAAAAAAAAGAATAATTAAAAAAAGACACTTTTATTATAATTTAGTTCTAATTATGTGCTTTTAATATATTCTACTTTAAATTTTGATGCGCTACCCCTTATGCCGAAAATTACTTTTATGCTATCTTTTAATAAAGTTAAAATACTCTCTAAAAAATAGAAGTATTAAAAAAATACACTTACATTATAATTTAGTGCTAGTTACGTGCTTTTCTATGTATTAGCTTAAACTTTGATATACTATCTCTTACGCCAAAAACTACCTTAAAAGTATATCTCCTTGAATCTGATCATTAATATCATGATTATTAAGAAAAGTTTGGATATATGGCACAACTAATGTGTTAATTCTGTGCTAATTTATTATTTCAATCTTAAATTTATTAGCTTTATTATTAGCTTGATAGACATACCGGCGACGCAACGCGTTCATACCGCGAGCGATCATGGTACGCAGCAGACGAGTATCACGGCTCTGCTGCGCGATAATGTTCAACGGGCTGTAATATAAATTGGAAAACGATTTCCAAACTAACTAAAACTGTATTACAATTTGTTCGTATAACAAACTTATTTCTTTATTACGTTTCACTATCACGATATATTACAATTGTAATCGTAATGCTTGACCGATATTTTGAGATGGATATTTTAACCGACATGCATAATTCATTATACATCTCCTGTAGGGAAATAGTGATTATTTAATGAATCGTGGTTGAATATTCGTCGTGACGCAAAGGATTAATCTTAATATATTGTGATTATAATTAATATCGATACTAATACTTTAATGCATTACGTAAATGTAATACTTCTTACTGATAATATCTTTGATTTCCTTTTCGGCTTAAATAACATTTAAAAGTTTCTTACAAATTTTAATATAATTTTGTACATCGGAATTATATCCACTTTCAAAAAATCTAAAAAGTATTTGTAATACATTCGGGATTTTAGTTTTGCATTCAAGTTTTGTGTTAGTAATTATTAATAGCTGTATTTAAAGAGGAATTAGGTACTTTTAATTGCAAAGGATTAAACTGAAACATTAATACTGATGATACTTGACAGTTTTTTTCTCGAATGTTAATTGATAATAGCTTTTAATAAATTATTTTTATAGTATATTAATAGTTCTCTATATATTTCATCGAATTAAATGCGAAGATTGACTTTCTATATAAAATAAAAATAAATTATATTCACGGTAAAATAATGACATATGCACGTTGTAAATTTAAATAGCAACATATAAATAAGATAAACATAAAAATTTTTAAATATAATATATGTTAAATATAATGTGTAAAATATAATATATAACAAAATTAAATCTAGAAATAATATTGTTTATTTAAAAAAAATTATAAAAGACATTTTGTGTACAATTAATGTTAAATTAAAATAAGAAATAGTTACATAAAATGTGAAATTATACGAATAAAGCACCGGAGGATCTGGTTCAGACCAAATAGAGTCAACACAAAGGTTTATTAATCCTCTAAACACCATATTTATTTGTATAATTTAATGTAACTAAATTTAATCGAATAACATTATATTTTTGTTGCAGATTTGGATGAAAAAATGTGACCGGTTCTGAACGGCAATATTGGTAAGTAAATTTAGGGTATGGTGAAAGGGTTTTTCTCTCCGCCGAAATATTGAATCTGAAATCAGTGCGATTCAGTTTGCTTGTAGAATCTTTTTTATAGAATTTTGCATGTGATCTTTTGCATAAAAAATATCAAAAGAGAAATGTAAGTCACATTTAATTTAATTCATCTCACTTTCTTTAAAATGCAATAATTATCAACATAACATATTTTAAGATTTAAGAAAAATTTATTAGAATATTCTTTTTCATTGGACAGCAAATTATATTACAATATGAATAAGAACTTTACAAAACTAAAGCAATTAATGCATATTTACATATATATTTTATATATTTTAATTATTGCATCTCTCCAGAAATATTGTAAAAGAAATAAATAAAATTATTAAAGTTTTAAATCTTATCAATGTAGTTGAAAATTAATTTTTTTACTATGATTTATTTAAATATAAATGTAATGTATTATTGTTGACTTATACTACTTCTACTCTCGATAGTTCAGTATGGACTTGAAATTAACATATCAGCTTCGTAATGACGAAGCAGTCATGCGAGAGAAACGGACATTACTTTACATGTTAATGGATTTCGCGAGTTTTGATTTCGAAATTGTCTCATTTACTTCGAGTGTTTAATATTTTATATAATAATATTCATGTCGCACACAAATAAGAAAGATTAAAATGTTTATAGAATTAAAATTTGCAGAAAAAGTAGGAAATTTCGCAAAAATGATTATTTTAGATGCGTAATAGATTTTGAGATTTAATTTGGTCTTCAGCTTTATCTAAATTACGTTAATATACGCATATGTCATTACAAATTCTTTTTACATAGAGAATAACAATTTCGTGAAATTAAATTAGTAAAAAACACCGTTTAGATATCGTTATAACTGTTAGATTTCAATTTTCTGTACATCATATATTTTAATATTACGTATTCCGCATGCGTCATTACGAAGCTGATATATTAATTTCAAGTCCATACCGAACTATCGAGAGTAGAAGTAGTATAAGTCAACAATAATACATTACATTTACATTTAAATAAATCATAGTAAAAAAATTAATTTTCAACTACATTGATAAGATTAAAAATTTTAATAATCTTATTTATTCCTTTTACAATATTTCTGGAGAGATGCAATAACTGCGTCAAACAATAATTCGCAAGACAATTACGAAATAGAGCTTTGCAAAAATAATATCAAGCAAAACGCAAATATACTGCGAAAACAATTCTCACGGGTATAATGGAAATCAAGATAATTTTAAAAAGTATACATATTGCGCAATACGATAAATATAAATTAAATTTATATTATAAATTTAGATTATAAAAAATTCGCAGGTTTCGTTTTGCCGTATAAATGTGATTTAAATTTAATTTATAAATATTCTACGATAAATTATAATTTAAAAAGATTCATAAACTCTATGTTTCCCATTTTAAATAAATTCGCAAGTTAAATCGTGTTTTTTGCGTCGCGAGTGTATGATGTGAGGTGATATAAAGAGAAATGCAATGAACATATAGAACTCTTTAACCAAATTCGCAAATGTCGTTTCACAATAAATACTCATTAATTATTAAATTTATGAATTATTAAATAATTTAAATTGGCATTAAAATAACAATTCCGCGAATTTCGCGAGTGTATTATATGAAACAAAATAAAATGCAGCCGACGTGGAACGATGCAGGGAGATTCCTGGATCACTTCCGAATGCTGACGTAGATGTGAGTGAGATTATTAAAAATTTTAATAATCTTTATTTCTTTTACAATATTCGGATGCAATAATTAAAATATATAATTATGTAAAATTATATAATTATATAAAAAGATATAATTATAAAATATATATGTAAATATGCATTAATTGCTTTAGTCTTGTAAAGTTCTTATTCAATTGTAATATAATTTGCTGTCCAATGAAAAAGAATATTCTAATAAAAGATGTAATGGAAGATACATCGATGGACATCGCGTAATTATGAGTGTTCAATTTCAATTTTTTTATTAATCTGTTTTTTCTAGCTATGCTTTTCTCCACATTGTAATTTATATTATCCTTTCATTATTTCTTATAATTAGAGATTATTAAGAATTTGATATTAATTGCTTAGATTTGAATTAAAATCTTTAATTTCTTTGCACACATAATTTTTTCATAATAATTAAAATAAAAGCATCTATAAAATTCATATAAAATATTAATGTAATGTATATATGTTTAAAATTTTACAAATATCAAGATTTTATTTTTTATACAATAAAAATATCTATATTGTAATTTACATATAATAAAATATGTGGAGCAACTGAAAAGAACAGATTATATTGCATGCGTAGTGAGTAAAATATTAACAATCGCACTGATTTTCAACAGTAAAAACAAATTATAAATTGCTAAACATTGCTGACAATTTTATATATTACGCGTCGCGAATCTTTATTATTATAACATAATTTTCCATGTTTGCATACGCAATTGCGATGCAAGTATGCAAAATTGATATTTTTATATTTTGTGTAATTTAATGTAACTTAAATTTAATCGAATAACATTATATTTTTGTTGCAGATCTGGATGAAAAAATGTGGCCGAACAACAAATTCTGAACAACAATATTGGTGAGTAAATTTAGGGTGAAAGGGTTTTTCTCTCCGTCGAAATATTGAATCCGAAATCAGTGCGATTCAGTTTGCTTGTAGAATTACTTAAGAACCACTTAATTTAATATTCTTAAATCGTTGTTATACATTAAAAATTTTTTTATATTTATGTATAATGTTAAAAATCTTTATATATGTATACATAATTGCAATCTTTTGAGACATCTTTGCTATAAATCCTTAAATGGATCAAAGAAGTCGTAATTCAAAAGATTTATTTTATTTTGAGGAAAGTGCCATCTATATATATATACTTACATTCGTAACAGGCTAGCGTTAGAAAATACGTTAAGATAATTACGTTTTCAATTTTCATCACATATTATTTATAAATTTAATACTCACTTTGGTGAGTAATATAACTAATGATTAATACATAAAAATTTGATGACTGTGGTTATCTCACTCGCACAATAAGATTTTTTATTTTTATCACGTTTGAGTTCATTTTACTTCTAGTTTTCATTTCGTGAGAACAAAGATCTACTTTATATATTTGCTGGGTAAAGTTTTAACGCCCGTAATCCTTTTTCCTCTTTTCACGCGTTTTGTTTCTGAAAATATAAAGTACTGTGTATAGAGCAAGTGTGCACATAGCTCCATTACACGATAAATCATTAGAGTAGTAAGGATTGCGAATTCGAAAAAAAAAGATTCTTAATAATTTTAATTTTTTTATACTAAGGATACGTAAAAGAAAAAAAATTTTAATACTAATGATTAAATAATCATACTAAAAAGGCTATTAAAAAATGAAGTTGCTAAGAACATAAAAGTTTATCTCTTACATAAAAAAAAATTCGAAAATTTTTACTTAATTTATGATTAGATCTTAATATCAAGTATTAACTGTTACAAAAAATGTAGCCTCGAAAATTTTGTCAAATAATAGTTGAATCTATTTAAATTTTCATCGATCGTTGTTTGCTTAAAATAAAATAGTTTTATGATGCTCATTGTCAGAGTTAGTGGGATAATAATCGACAATTTTATATCAGAATAAAAATATCACGCAGCTTCTCTTCTCGATCGTTTAGGCACTTGGACAGTGGAAAGTGAAAGGTATACAATAAAATTATCAATAACATCAAGGTTTACTTTATTATACTATGTACTATAATATTTATAATTGAGTAGGTACTTGGAACAAAGTTGGACACAAAGTATGATAAATGAATTATGGCACATGATATGTACAGTATGGAGGAATCTTTCTCTTTCCCCTTATCGTACATTGCGCGCAATTTGGTACTTTTAAGAAGCATAACATATGCTTACGAATTAATACAAATCTGTGGAAAAATGTTGCTATTATAATAGATGCACATGTTTGCAATATATAGAATACATTTCTTGTTGTCATTTCGGTAATATTATAATGGGCGAAATAATGCGAACTATTGATACGCGGTTATATAAAATTAAAACCTTTCGTTGTCCGAGACACGAAATACGAAACGTAACGAGGATGTGTACTTACGTGAGTTATGCTACATATTAGAAGCGAAATACAATTTAACTAATAAACTAATTACTACGTAATTTACAAATAGATTTACAATTCGTACAATTTGTCGATTATGTACAGAGCCTCGAAGGTACCTACGAATACAAGAGCTAGTATAAGCATTTGTCAAGCAAATGAGAAGAATATAACATCAAACAGCTTGCTCTATGGGGATATATGATTCATTTATACATAAACGTAGCCTCGAAACATTGCTCCAAGTTGCACGCAACATATTTACATAGAAATTTCTACAATGTCAGACAATTAAAGTATCTAGTATCTTTTATGATATGTCTTTATTATATTAATATATCGGTTCGCGATAGTTACAGTCTTACTCATAAATAGCGTTTCACTTTTACACTGATCGCGCATTTAATTACAATTTATAGAGATTAATAAGAATTTAATTCGCTGTGAAATTATGATTATGATTTGTCGATTGTTATTACACACATATAGATTCATATTCTGACACATCTGGAATTATTATGGGACACGTTGAATGTGTTGTACGTAGACATAGTGTAAACATAAATATGTAGTGTTATTTCTATTATACAAACGACGATTCGCGATCGTTTCAGATTTTTTTTACCAGTCTGTAAATGCATAGATAAGCGCCGTGGACGCTCGATAAAGAGTGTAGAACGAATAGATGTAGAACGAAAGCGAATTCTCCTTATAATGGAAGATAGATATGCTCTACTTCTTTCTTACGTTATCGTATCGATGCTATTTAAAATAGTTTTTAAAGAGAGAGTTGCGTTTGTTCTATGTTATAAATATTTACGCGTAAAGTATCTTAACAAACCGAATAACGAGGAATCGACGCGATGTCGTCCGACAAAACGGCACATACAGCTAACTTTTAAAGTCATCGGAGCGTTAGATTGCATTAGATATCAACTTTGATAATTCCGAATTAAATGATGAGTAAAATTTGCTAACGACATCGCGTTCGTCTCTATGTAGAATTTAGCTACCTAAGCTGGCCACGTGAACACCTATGAGTAAGACTTTTAAATTTAACAATTCATTTTGGCTTTTTCCCCATCCCCCCGTCTTCAATTTATATGTATAAACATTTAATCTATAATTACTGATAATAATTATTTATATTAATTATTTAGTTTTCATATTTCTTTATACAAATATGCTCCCGTTATAACGTTTTGACGTTAATACTTTTCGGTTGAAATCGTGCCGCACGAGTATCTGGGGCGATGGTTGATGATCCGCGCAATCGCCATAAAAATGAATAAATTATAAACACGCGTATATAAGAGTCTTTACTGTTTATACGCGTATATACCATGCGACGGTACAACGCGATCATTTTTTTCGCCACAGATCGTCTGATTAGATAATTCGTGTTACGGTAATTCGTAACGTAAGGGTAAATCGGAAATATTGCGAAGTATGCAGTGATTGATGTTGTGTCAATTTCATTTTAACCTATTTTCATGAATATCCGTTTGCTTGACCGTGCACGTAAAATATTGGATATTTTATCTTTCGCGTAGGACTGCAGGAATCTCTTAGAACGCCATAGCTCTGACTTTTACATTCACGCCCGACTTATATAAACTATCTTGTAAAGCCATCGATCAATGTTCTCAGAAATTAAACTTGCGGTAAAAGTAAAAACCGTGTATCTCTCTATGAGACAGAAATATAAATTTCTCGATGACACACCACAATCGATTAGCTGCAGTGAGAGCTGCAGTGGGAGCGCTTAATGATCGTTTTCTAAATAATATTATAGCCAGATGTATTTTATACATTTACGTATAACATTTTCTACCATTCGAAATCGCACATGGTTGAAAGCATTAGAGTCAAATAATGTTTCTTAAACAATTAGCGTTCTTTAAAAGATAGCTACATTAAAGAATTCATTAAGAATATTTAATTATATATTATATATTTTTTTTTAACGAAAGAAACCCGCACACGTTAACAAATCCGAAATAATAATTTTCTCGTTGAAAGATCCTTTAAACTACGACATGATTGAGAATCGTAAACGTATTGCGGAGACGCGCAAATCTGCGCAAGTCATTATTGCGACGTAGTTTCCTGAACATCGCGTGTGCCTAATCGTATCATTTGGCAAGACTCTTAAGTGCAGCTTCATGACGATAACAATTGATAAAACACATTATGATATGACTCATTACCCTGTATTAAATATGTATATTTGCGCTATATTTGCGCTCGAGGAGACTTTCTATTTTGTTTTACAGTCTTACTCATAAATAGCCTATTTTGTTAAAACTGAGATATCTATATTACGCAATAAAAAAATCATAATCATTCAACATCGTTCAGGATGTTTCGTTGACACTTTTATTTATTAAATATCTCGTAATATCGTATCTTCAATTAAAAATACTAAATATTAATTAACATAAACATTGTTCATCGAGATTCCTTTATATAGAGAGAGAGTAAACGTTTGTCTTTAAAACATTCTCTATTAAACGATAATTAGTTATTAGAAATCTGTGCATTGACGAGTTAATGCTCACGTTGCACATGATGACGCACGGATAGAGGCATACTCTTTTATTATTGCAATATATATACCAGAGTCATTATCACTTCTTTTTCATATGTATAGAATGTTCTGAAACTATAGTTTGTTCTTTCAACTGCTATTTTATTTTTTAATTCGAAAAAATCTTTTTCTCAAAATCTCAAGTTAAAATTCTGCTTTAAATTAAGAAAACTAATAAAATTCAATTTGCAAAATATTTTACTTTATATTCAGTTGCTAATTCGAAAACTATCGGTTTCTCGACATTCTCGCTAAGAAGAAATTGATTTCAAAATAACCAAAGAATTAGTATTTTAAAAGGAGTCTTAAAGTTTTAAAAGGATTCGGTTTTGGAATAGTATAAACGTTGCAGTGCAGAATTTTCTAAATTTTTCACATAATACAACGATATTCATTTAAATGGTCGAAACTTATCATGACATATTATATAAGCGCAAACTATAACTCACAACCTATTAAATGTTTTATTTAGTCATTTAAATATGCAATGTAGGGTGGGAAAATGTATTTGTATATATTTTCTATATAACGATATGATATGATTAAAAAAGAGTAATTAATGAGAGTTTGGCGATATACAGGAAGTATATGGAATTTATATCAGAGAAAGGACATTTCCGTATTTATATATCACAATAATAATGGAATAATTAATTTTACTTAGAATTTTTATTTATTTATTTCTTGTTCTCGTTTATACATTTCTTACTTCCATTTTTTTTCATGCTGTTAAAGAATAATAATTTTTCTTGATAAAAAATGTTGAAACTTTTTTTTATATAAATTGTACTTTTAGCATAAAAGAATTTAATGATAATGTTGTCGGAAAATGAAAGATTTTATATACTCTGTCATACCTACAAATTTGATGTAGTAAGAATCGGATGTCTCATGATAACTTAATGTGTGTAATAATGCGTATGGTTATAATATACATATAATTCTATATACTTCCTGGCGTCTCTCTTATTTGATGTACATTCGGTCCAAGTGCGTGAAACATATTCTTAATCTAATTCATAGAATTACGAATCATATTTACATAATTTTATTAGTTAGTTACGTAACAACAACATTATCAAGAACGTTATTTATAATCGTTGGCTATCACGATAGCTCTCATATAATTGAAAATAAAGGGAAACATGTAAGGAACAGGGGAGACAAGAATCAAAATTAAAGGAGAATAAAAGAATTGGCAGGTCTTTATCGCAATATCTACGTAACATTTTTAACTTGTCAAGAGTTAAGTTTGAGTTAAATTGTAGAAATGGGGTGCAGATTAAAAAATGCATATTTAACACAATTGTGTCGCTAATAAATCAATGCGTTACGCAATGAAACAGTTGCGTGTAGGAAAATAATTTTTCTTTTCTTTCTACGAAAAAAACGGTCGCGATGCAGTTCTGAGATTTTCAATGATCATAGATAAAGATTGATAAACTCGATATTGCTACGCTGGAGTGAAACCGCGCCATAAACAAGAAAGAAAACAATAAATAATGAACGTTTCACTAGACTCCTATATTGCACTAGAACTTCTCTCCCACTACCTAGTAAAATGGCAAATAGGCTATTTTATATACTCTCCTATAAAATACTTATCCTCTTATATATATGTACAATTTAAAAATTGCTACCGTTTTTTTCACTTTTATTTTTAACTATTACTAATATTTTCGTTTGCCTGGATGTATCTCATCCTCTTTACATAAAATATTCCTCTAATGTTGGATACATATGATAGTGCACAGCAAATTTTTTCACAATTTTTATTGTTTGATACAAATTTAAATTTTCTGAAAGAAAACAACAGATGAATTGTTTTATCAAAGTAAAATCCATCTGAAAGTAATTAATAAATAAAATTTTGTTAAAATTGTTGAAAAATATACATTATTCCAGCGATTTGCTGGAATGCAGGATTTGATTAGAAGATTATGCATCATATATTTTCAAAAACGAAAATATTGATGAGTGAAATTTTAAACTAATTAATATTAGTTCAATGATAATACTTCAATTTGAAATGAACATAAATTGAAATCAAACGAGGAGTCGACATTTCGGATACCATCTCAAGTCACTTATGCTCAATCCTCTTCTATCTGTCAAAGTAGAGGATAAATTTCTAAAGGCAACTGTTCGGATGGCTAACCCTTCTCGATCTGCCAATATAGAGAATGGATTTCCAATGTTAGCTTAAATCGAACAAACTCTCTTCATTTTGATCACAGTGTTATGATTTTGAATTATCTTTTAAAGTATTTCTCCATTTAAGTAAGTAACTGAAGAAAAAAAGATAAATTTTATGGAATTCTAATATTATATTTAAAAATGTCGAATCTCCTCGAGATTGTCTTGTCTTTATTAAAGTTAATATCGTTTTTTTTTTCAATAAATACATCTTAAAGTTTTCCAGATTCCAAATAAATTACATGTTGAAGATATGAGAGCAAGATAGGAGAACTTTTCCGATGTATTTAGCAAAGATAAGGTTTTCAAATATGTTGAAATGCGTATTCAATTACGCTTCTTACAATTAGTAAAATGAATCATTAACACGTATATCCAACTTTAGAAAATATAGAGCAGAAAATTTTCACAATCGCGACTTGCAGAACGACGACGTTTCGGCCGTATCGGAAACTGACCGTGCCTTCTCGTTTGAGTCGCTATTGTGTCTTACCTTCCGCTAAGAGGATGTCGATCTCATACTTGAGAATTTCGTTGTCGTCACAGAACAGCGCGATACCGACGGACTTTATGCCGGCGAACAGAAAAGGATAGACACGTAGATAGTTAGATCCATCGATTTCGGATTATCCGTGCATCCGAGATTAACCGTACTCTATCGGGAAACAAAACCGGAAAACTAAACTCTCTTTCCCGACGCACGCATGTCGCACGCGAGCAGACACGCGTTACCATGGCGCACGCGTTGATCCGCGCGAAAGTGGAGACCGCGGCGTAAGCGCCAGTCGCATCCTTGATATCGGATCGATAAGGAGATTATTATTAATCGTCGAGTCTGAAAGCAGAATATGCACCGAGACTTAAAACAACCCCCTCATTGTGTCGTTCGCCCTGTTTCTCTCTCTCTCTCTCTCTTTTTTCCCCCGTCTTCCTTCTCTTTCCCCTTTTTACGAAAATAGTCGGCGCATGGCGCATAGCGGATGCGCGGACGATCATAAAAAATACGAACAGAGTATAATTAATTCGTTTACTACGTGCTACAGTATTGCTTTAATATGATATGGTACAGTCTTTTCACTGATTGTCCAATATCACTACGTAAAACATTTTTCTTAGCTCTATTAGTTTGTTCTCTCTCTTTCTCTCTCTCTCTCTCTCTCTCTTTCTCTCTCATTATTTCTCTTTCTCTCTTTCTCATTTACTTCTTCCTCTCTTTTTTTCTAAATCTCTCAATCCCTGCTTCTTTCTTACATTCGCAGCATTCACTCGTTCATACGCGCACTATCGTTCTCTTCACTGTTTACACTGCACTGAGCGTCTTCATTAGGATTAATATCACTTTTTCTTCGGCGCGACGTATCCGCGCGTCGTCTTTATAACAAATACGTACTTTATATTTTATGTTTCGAGTTGTACTTTTCAAGACGCGTTGGTAATCCTTGCTCTTTGCCGTTCACTTGTCACGACTAGCTCGTTCGTGATAAACGAACGACGAAAAGTCTCTCTCTCCCGCTCTCTCTTTCTCTCTCTCTCTCTCTCTCTCTCTCTCTCTCTTTCGCTTTTTCAACCCCATCAGGATTATTTGCCGACAATCGATTGTGCATTCAATGATTATTGCTCAGTAAATTATTGCAATGGTGACCTAATGATTTACGACTGTTTCCGATGAGTTATTTCGCGATATATGTAAATGTTATCGATTTGTGACTATGTAAAATAAAATATTGAAGTTCATAGCTGAAAATTTATTAAGATTACAATTGCCTTAATGATCCATTCGCATCAATAGACAATATGACGATGCTATATGGATTTTAAAACTTCAGATCCAGTTAAATATCATTATCTACTAAAGAAAAAAATAACACAACCAATTTTAACTTTTAACTTTTATATTAGTTAATTTTTTATCTATATATATAATAAAATTTATAATTTTAAATCAGAGAAACTGAAAAGATTATATACGAAAATGTTTTTTAATATTTGGATGTGTTTTTGTGTACTACTTTGAATCAATTAATTATTGATAAATAATTTCTGTTTTAATGCGATATTAAAATATAACATGCACGTTAAAAATTTTATTTTGTATTTTTAATGTTAAAACAATTATGCATTTACGAAAAATTATACGATATAAACAAAAACTAAATCTTGATAGAAATTAGTTAAACTTTTTTATCTTCTAGCAAAGAAAAATGAAATGCCGTTGTATTGTAAATTTGTTTTACATGGATTATAGGATTTTGCCTACTTATTTGCGAAATGTGAGAAATATGATCGTGAAATCGGCACTGAACAGCGATTTCAACCGCGGATGTCATATGACGAGGGGTCGAAGAGCAAATGGCATCGTAAACTGTTTTATCGCTATCGTTGGTAGTGTATTTCTTGATCTGGTAGTTTTGCGGATTGTACGTTTGAAAACTCTTTACTTCAAATGATTGGGAGAAAATACTAGCTGAAATATTATAATATTATGAAATATTATAATAACACAGATATTCATTGAATTAAATCTTTGTTTAATTATTCTCATAAAATCATACGTAATACAAATTATTGATTTTAAAAGAAATACAAATTCACTTTTCGTTTCTTCTTGATAATACAAGATATAATATTGAATGAATTTTCAATAAGTCTTTATTTAATATTTTTTTAAATTTAATAAGCTTTTTCTTGGCAAAAAAAGTATTATCCAATTTGTGATAAAAAAT
>VBVR01001091.1:0-34879 GCA_011638315.1 Tetramorium parvispinum | reverse complement strand
ATATATATATATATATGTATGTATATATGTATGCACACAATATATTAACTACATTATATTATATTAACTATAATGCATTGAAATTTGAATGTGCGTTATTAATTTATTAGGCTCGTTTATTACATCAATTTTTGAGTTCGACTCTTTATGAACCTATTAACTTCATTTTATACAATTATTGAGCTTATAGGCTAATAGATTAGTTTTTTTTTTCATCGGCACATTTTACACTTTCTGTTCTCATTTTCCCATCTACGACAAACATTCGTATCTTGAGTGAATAAACAAGAAAGGTGCTAAATTGTAACTAAGAAGGGCAGATTTAATGTCGTAAAGTACAAACGTCCCATGGGGTTGATCGGCTGTATCGATCGCTTTGATTGGCTATTCAATCGGCCAGCGCGATATCCTCTTTCTCCCCTATTACACACAATCCTTCTCATCGTACAATTGCGACTATAATAAAGATACAGAGGAGAGATTAAAGGCTAACCGACGTTGGTGCAACCGGCTCGACTCCGTGGTTGCCTTTTGTCCCGTTTCGAGTAGCAGTCGACGCTTTTCCCTTCGCGACCTGTTCCTGAGTCATTCTCAGGGTACCTGGAGGTATTTGAGATCGTCGAGCAGATTTATCTTATGATATCTTTTTTTTTCTCTCTCTCTTTTATTGCGTCTGCAGAGATGCGATGAATTATGACTAATTTTCTGATGCGGGCACAATTTATCATTCTGCAAGTTTTTAGATCTAAATATCCTATGTAACCTTACAAGAGCCGCGCGGTGTGACCAAATTTATTTTTCACCAAATTTATAATTAACACAACGTTGATACGACAGCAGTGAACATTTTTCTTTACACAAATGTATTCTGTTAAATGTTTTCTAAAATCGCATTCCATTGTCTCTCTCGAAAGCTCATTATTACACGCGCTATTGTTATAACTATCATTTATTATTGCGATTATTGTTTGTGATTTAATTAATTTATTTATATTATAATTTCTATCATCGGTATTTGAATTAGTTATCAAATTAGCCAAATTGTCTCGTAATTATTATTTCTATTAATAATCGAGTATGTACTTTGAGATGACATTTCACAGACTGTACCAAATGTACGCGAATGTAAACGTATGCTACATAAAATTTTGAATGTCAAAGGTCATCATTGATCGTACCCTAATTGGAATCTAATGCGACTGTGACTAGGGAAGCTATTCGACATGATAAATGATGATCACTGTTATTCCCAGAATCGAAAGCCCGATTCGTATACATATATCACGTAATAAAGGCGCACATTAATGCGATCGTGGCGGAACGATTTTAATGAACAAGTAATGTTTGCTTTTTCGAACAACGTGAACCAAACCGCCTCGTTCGTCATCCGGGACACATAAGACTTACTAAACACCGCCGACGACGAGTCACGGCCGTGAATAAAGGGGGAACGGATGATATTCCACCTAAGATAATTGTGAGCATTACGTCAGTAAGAAACTGGAGTAGCACGTCTGGCATTTATTTACTTTACTCTTTATTTATTCAGCGCTCAGCCGTGGCAACCTTAGAGATCAATAATCGGATCGCATTTAAGATAAATATAATAGCTCGACGTGTGAGTCTCGCTAAACAGAAGAGGAAAACTTGACCCGCGTATATCACGAAACGTGCGCGTCTCGCACAAGAGATCTCTGCGTAACGTTATCGTATTACGCAATATTCATTCGCGACAAATGCGCATTAATTCTAACTCTCCAGACATTTGCAGATATAAAACGGTATTAAATATTCATAATCACTTCCTGATGGAATGGCAATCAAATGTATTTAAATTTAATTCTAAACTGATAATTCTAACTTACAGTGTCCGCACCGATTCATTCGTTCGCAAAGATCTACACACAGATTTATCATAGATCATTATATCGACAGTTTTTGCAATTGATGAAAAAAAAAGTAGCTCTACTTTGAAAAGTCTGATGACATCATGACGCATGTTACGATCTGTTGCACGCGATGTACAATATTTGGGAAAGAAAGTTGATTTGTCCGTTTAAAAATAAATCTCCCGCGTGTTGTTAACATTAATATTTAATCATGCTGATAGCTCGAGTTGAATAACTATGGTTAGCGATTCGTTGTCCCTTTCAGAATTATAGTCCTACCTGTAATACGGGTTCTCCCACCGCTATCGAATGTCGTTTCAGCCGCGGTCACTTTAGGATGGGCAAGAATAATGGCGATTGCTCCGATGTTGGGACACCGGTAGTTGCGGAATAATTCAATACCGAAAGGGCATTATTGTAATTTAAAGAGTTTCGCGAATGGAACTTTTCAGATAATGGCAAATGGAACACGTCGTTTCCCGATAGACGTTAAGTAAACGTCACCTTAACGAAAGTTAAATTTCTTTTCGAAATTCGTTTGTTAAAATATTTGATAAAGTCCTATTTCTGAAAGCGTTTAAATCCAATATTTTTCTCCTCTTCCGAGTAAAAATTTGATTTTACCAAAATGAAATCAAATCAAATTCTCTCGAATGTTTATCGGCTTGAAGAATAGAAAAGAATTGAGAAGACGTAAGAGAAATGGAATGCGACGAGTCTCCGTTGCAAAATCACTCGATCAATTAAGATTCCCGTGGAATGTCGCGGAATAGATGCTGCGTAATTAAAAAAAAAAAAAAAAATAAACGCACGCGTTCAAATATGGGCTATGATGACGCCTCCCACAACGGTAGGAGAGAGCGTTCGCGATCGTGTCGCGTCGCTACCGCGCGCGTAACAAAGCAGAGCGGTACACGTGTACCTTGTTAAATAATGCAACCGCCGTTCTTTCCATTCACGTGGCGATACGTACGTGGACGCTCGGCGTCGCGTCTCGGAGCCCTAGCGTTCGCCTCCGCCGCCGCTGCCGCATCAACCGGCCGGGATGCTCATCGCTCCTATAGCGATCGCCGACAATCCGTGCGTTCCCATTTCACCGCGATCAACGGCGGTGGTGCGTTTCGCGTTTTCGTCGCGTCGCGTCGGCTCCCCTTCCGCAGCTCTGGACTTTCGCTTCCGGTTTCCCGCGGGACCCTCGCGAGCGTTTCGGTTTGCCCTCTTCTCGATTATCTATGACCAGATAGCGCGGTTACGGCCGGCCTTTCTCGCTGTGAAAGCGTAAGGTAAATCTCCGACCCCTGGCGCTGTTGGCAACGCGGATGGTGATCGGAATGCAGAGAGGAAATGTGTGGATATAACAATATGTTGGGCTTTTTTACGGGACAGTCGTTTTCCTACCTAGTGTCTCGTTAGATCTCGGAGTGTAGGGTGTATGTGGATGTATATATATTCTAGTGAAAGTGTGATTGTGACTGGTGTTTTTTTACATTCTATAATATAATATATATCATCACACTTCGGAGCGACGAAAATTGAAAGTCGTGCAAGCTCGCAGGTAATTTTCAAAACAATTAGCGCATATATCTTTGCGAAATTTTGCAAGGTTTTCTACGAAGAAATCTTTGAATTTTTTAGATTTTGTTCACTTTTTGTTTCGAGAATATTTTTGTATTCAGCAAACTAAAGAAGGATTTTTAATCCGCAAGTAACACAACGTTCTCGTTTCAATGTATTGATCTTACCCGACAATTGATTAAGTTTCGATACTTATGAGGATATAGCGTGACGTAGCTAGCTTTACTGGCGACGGACGTAAGGGAGATTTCCCAAACCGTGGAACGAAAACAATTACGCGAGGAAATGTATGCACGTCCGCACGACACATGTCTCTTTAATTCACGGAAAGCGACTGGCCGTCCCCTTTTCGACATATTGATTTTATCGAGCACATGATTCATTTACGATAACAGTGATGTAGCAGCGTTGCGCAGCGATACTTTCCGCGCGTCGCGATGTGATGTCATCAATTTTTTGGTGTCGAAATAACCGGCGTTATTTCGGCGAATTTGATACGTAGAAACATAGGCAGAGCGCGCGGAGGATTGTCGGAAGAATTTTGCTCTCTTATTCCGAGGCATTGATTGAATCAAGCGAATCGTATCTCAGAAAATTTGATAAAATTAATTAAATATGATGAGCATAGAATAATCCAGAAGAGCTGTGCTACGAAATCAATATATCAAACACTGAGTTCATTAATCGTGCACGCGGTAACTTAGTTATCCCCTCAGAGGGGATAACTCATTTCGAATAATAAAACTAATTTAATAAAACTTATTTTTTTTTCTATCTATTTGTTTGTCAATTCAGAACATTATTCTTCGAGATCTATTTTCACGATTTTTCATTTTTTTTCATTTTTTTCTATCTATGTTAATTTATATTTATTTTTTCGTTATTATCTCACTGTTTAATCAATACTATTTTGATATGTATTGTGTTATTTTTAGCTTATCTTTCCTTTGTTAAAACATTTACTTTGAGATAAATAAATCTAATCTATCTTATCTATTCTATACTTCGGGTTATCTATCACCTTCTTCCATCCCCACTGTCCGCGCTTCGTGCTTTATCGTCACGAAGACACGTGGTTCGTGCTACTTACGTACCGATCTACTTTTAATATTTGCCCGCGGTTACTCGCGGTTGTTATCGTGTTGGACTATCTCATTTTTTTTTATATTTTAATAATACATTTTATTATATATAAAAAAATATGTTTTCTCTTTAAATGTCATAATAACAACTGGTAACACAAAATTGAAAAAAATTCTAACATACCGTTGCTTGATCAAATGCAGACAAATATTGAGCAGAATTAAGGAAAGAAATTACAATTCAACTCCATGTTTCATAATTATTTAAGTAGCATTCACAATTCGTTTAAATCAAACACTTTCGCGAATGAATTTTCGCGAAGATAAAGAAAGTGATTGATAGATTGATAAAATTACAACATAATTACGGTAACCATCTGTCCTATATTAGAGGACAGTTCTTTATTTTAGGTCTGTGTCCTTTAGATTTATTTTTTTTCTTGAAAACTCACTTTTCTCCTTTATTTCTGAAAAGTCCTATAAAATATCCTGTATTTCAGTCTTTATCACCTTTAATTTGTGTAATGTTTAAAGATGTGTTTCTTCTTTTTATGCATTGTTTTAGTTTACAAAATTTTACAAATTTCTTTTTTTTATATATATAAATATAATATATGTATATTCAAGGAAAAAAAATATGAATGATAATAAATTTATATTGCACTTGTTTGTGGAAGAAGGGTAGTTTGCAATGTTCTTAATTTTTTTCAAAGAAATATGGTCACCGAAAATATAATACTATATTTACTAATTTTACGATGTTATATAGTAATCCAATGAATTTAAACATGTCGACAATAAGCATATTATGCCTCTGACGTCTCAAATGTATAAAACAGATTGTCATTTACAATTATGCTCAATAGCTCGCAGCTTCCTTTGAGGAAAAGTAAGACGTGTATCGACAACTCGTCCGTCCGCGTCGGAAATTTGCGCACCGAACCACCGTGCATAATTCAATGCTAATGTATAATGAAAGTATGTGTGTATATTTTCCAGGATGCAGGAACTGGCATTCCCGCGCCGAAAAGGGATATTCGCCCCAGTATCGGTGTTGGTGCTTCTGATACTACCATTGGTCGATTTACCCTCTGCAAACGGTGAGTCACCTACGAAGTCGTGTCGGGAGTTTGTCTGCGTTCAAGTACATATATACGCGTGCGATCGTCGAGTGAGCGCGTGTACGGCTCACCGTCTTTGATAATGCGCGAACAATGAGGGAACGGCGAATAATTACGCCCATTCGTCCATACGAGCGCCCTTGAACGCCACTTTACTGTCTTCACCTCGCATGCCGGTGTGGTGCGAAGTTTACTATCACCTTAAAGAATGTTAAAGGCCTCTGTGTGTAAAGATCTGTCGCAGGCATGTTAAGTGCGGTGTTATCGAGTGAAGTCACCAAAAGTCAACGCGACGATATGTAGCATCCACTGATAACGTTGCTTTTAAGAAGTGTTACGTTTCTAGTTTCCTATTTTACTTCTCTTTTGGAGCTATGTCAAAGATGAAGACTTAAAACCTCGTGAAATTCACGAAAGTTATTTGGACAATTTATTATGAGCTCTGTGCTTCGAAATAAATTCATATTAACTCGGAATTTGAGCGCTTTATTGCTTATATTTTTATTGCCTTTCTGATATGATAAAAAAAATATGGAATATTAATCATTGGAATGTTTTTATTAATTCCACCTGCGTAAAAATGTCACGGGAAATTTCGCGATATTCAGAGAAATAAACGCATTTGATGAATGGGAAGTATTTTTTTATTTAAGAGTGAAATAATTTATTTCCCGTCAGAATTTAATTCGGCGTTACAACGAACAACGGTCTTTTGTCATTTCATCAATCTGTGAAATTTTAATAACAAATAGCGTGGTAATCACGTTTTAAGAATTTCTTAAGGTAAAGCTATTTTAAAGCCGATCGAGAAATAAAGTTATTTGTCCTCGAGAAGAGCAGCGCTCAAAAAAAACTTCCCCCTTTTCTTAATAACGTGTCGCAGTTCGGGAACGCGTTTCGACATTCTCGTTAAGGGGTAGTCATCTCGGTTTCACAAAGAAACCGTAGCCACGTGCACGAGAAGTGCATTTAACACATTGTATAAAAGGAATGTATTTAAATGCGGACTTGGACACTCCATTTCCGCTACGAGGAAGCCCATTCGTCATGTTTCCCCGGGTTAAGTCGTCTTCTTGGGTTTCCTCGTGTCTCGCGTGCCTCCGATTTGGGTTCTCCGCGTGCAAGAGACTCTCGACTACACGCGGCTCTCGTCCGCGCGCGGAGGTACTCGCGCGCTCGTTAGCTCGTTAACGAGTGGTCTTCCCCTGCTTTTCTACGGCTTCGCGCCTTGCCCGCCGGGCGTCTCTCGAAAAGAGCTGTTAAAGAGCAGAGACGCACAAAACCGCCGCCGCCGCCGCCGCCGCCTGTCGAGCGGCTGTCCGCGCGCCTGCGGTATCTGTCGCCGCTTCCTCTCGTCGCCGGAGAGACGATCGCGAGACGGAGAAAGAAAGCGACGGCGAAAACGAGAGGAAAAGACATCGCCCTTCCCTCTTCCTCGCGCTCCCCGTACGCGTCGAGATAAATGATGTTCCTTCGACGAAAGATGCGTGTCTAAAACGGTCGACGTTCTTCTTCTCCTCGCCCTTTCCTCCTTTTCGCGTTCCACGTTGCTGGCTGCTCGGTTCGCGCGCGGTGCACGTGCGCGGTACCGCTTAGGCTTAGCATACAAGGTGTCCGAGAACCCTCCGTCGAGGGGAGTGATAATTTCCTAGCGACAAACGATCCTACGAAGGTTCCCGCGAACTAAGGAGCCAAGCTGCTAATCGGCATGCCTCAATGTTTATCTGAACGTTCGAGCAACCGCTGCTCTCTCGGCGTCTGAACACTTTAGAACTCTAATTAGAGATGACTTATGTCGACTGTTACGGGTAATGGCCTCCTACGAAACATCCCCCTCGGGAAACACCGACTCCATTTTCGTCGACGTGCCCGTCATTAATATTAAAGGCTGGATCGGTTCTGGGACACCCCGTAGACACTGTCGCGTGTGTATCCCATTTCCCTTCGCGCACCCTCCGTTCCTCCGCCCTCTTCCCGGCTATTTCTGACGTTCGCCATCGCCCGCGCCGCCAAGCAAGCATCCACCCCGAAATACGTACGCACGTTCGATCGAACGCACTAAACATCGCGAACCGGTAAATACTAAATATACGCACTGTCGAACGCCTTCGGATCTTAACCCTTCGTCCAAGGACCAGGAGGTTTATCGCTCAACCTTGACGGATAACCATAAAAATATTTTACGAGGATCCCTTGTATAACAACTTGATAAATTTATAAAATTATTTACAAAAGTAAGATCGATATTAACGTTATTTTTACATTCCGTTCCAAGTCTAAATATGGTTGAGTGATTTCTATAATTTATCACGATCATGTCGCTTTTGTATCGCAGTATTTTGTATCACAGTATTCACATTGCTCATTTTGCCAAAATATTCCGGAAAATAAAGATTGGTTTCAACGAGACGAAATGGTCTTAACTGGAACGCTGAAAAAAGTTTAATGATATTCTTTTGCCATTATAACCCTCGGAACGAAAGCATTCGATCATCCACACCGAGTCTGCTCCATTCTGCCTCGTACGTCTGAAAACTTTCCGCTAGAGCATTCTCGTCCTGTCTGGCAACTTTTCATTAGAACTCGCTAAATAGCGTCGCTTGGCGGTCGGTGACTAAGATAAACAGGCGACGAAGGCTGGGAAAATGACGAGTAACGCGGCCCGCGTGTCGTTAACTTTTCCCCTTTTTTTTTCCTAACTCGCGCGTTCCGAGCATTGCTCGTCGCTTTGCCACGCACACGCAACGCAACGCGCAGTTCCCTTTCTTCAGCCTGGCTCTCACGCCCCGACCGCGGTAATCGTGTTGTATTGGGCTCGATAGCAATTTTCTAATCGTCCGCACCACTTAATGAAAGCCACAACCACGTGGAGCCTCTTAATTCTCCCAATCAAGCGAGCCTTCACTTTCGAATTCTTCACCTGAATGAACGTAGACTTTTGATTAAAAAGGAACTTTCTTTTGTCAAAGAAGAATGCTTTTCACTAATGAACCAACAATCGGATTGTTTCTACAATTTACAATGTATTTTGTAAACGAATATAGAACAAAATATAATAATACTCAGTAGCGATCCATATCGTTGGACTTCTTATATACACAGTGTTCTAAAGATACACTTATAACTCACGAGCGTAAAATATTAATATTTTTTAATGAACGTAAATAAATAATAGAAGATAATATATGATACAACATAAAAATCTATCTTTTCAATTTTTATTCTACATTTTAGTTTAATAAAATTTTAATGTTTAAAATTCAATTTAGAAAGATTATATGTTTAAATCTGAAATCTTTCATTAAGAATATAATTTAGCAAAAATTTTCAATCGATCAAAAGATTTGTCATCAAAATTCAATGCTATTGGCATCTTATTCGTTATTTGATTCATAACTGCATGGAATTATTAGCTAGGATACGTTAGAATTGATCGTTGCAAAGGGTATTAAGAGGTTCCTTACGTTTTAGGATCTTGCGAGTTTCCATCGAGTTGGTCGGGAGAATGGTATCAGTATGGCAAGCCCACTGTTGTAATAAACACGACAGTTCTCGGCGATCGAGTATGCGTCGAGAGGACGGATGACAAATATGTCGTCTAGTAAGTATCTGCTCATCTAAATCGAAAGGAATATGAAATCATCGTGATCGTGAAAATTTTATTCATCATTTCAGTGGCGAAAATTGTTATCACTGTATGATCATCAATGGTCGTCATGAGAACGTTATTCAATATCGCGAAGGTACGTTCATTGCATCTGAATTAAGTATAAAATCTTAAGCGCAGTTCAAGAAGAGATTAAAATCATTAAAAGCTGACAATTACTTTCTTTAGGTTGGTGCAACCCGGAGCGAACAAGTTTAGAAGAAATGTGCACTCTGATTACCTCGGATGATACGCTCTATTCAATGTTCCGTATGAACTCGAAACCAATAGCTTGCCCATTCAGCGGAGCGTCGTTTACATTCACGTACAATCGGGGTTACGGTGAATGTGCTATGCCTATAAGCCTCGCGGAGAAGTGCACCGACGAGAGCAAGCTCCTCCTCAAGTATCAGGCCTGTCCGGACGTTGCGGGGACCGAGAGCAACAGTAAGTTGACCATTATAAAAATTTTGTCCGCGTTAAGTCGACTTAGTTTGCCAACGTATTATGTCGTACTTCTACAGCACGAAATATTTCAACTTACTGCATGATACATGCAACATTTGCAATTAATATTGCAGTTATCTAGAGTTCCATAAAATCACGAGTAAAATATGTGTATTAATTATTATAAAAGTAACGTGCAGTAAATATTCCAATACTTTAATTTACATTATTTTGATTTAAATTTAATTTTCATTAACTTGACTAGAGATTTTATAAATAAATTTTATAAATTTTAGTTTTACACGATACAAACAATAACATTTTTATTAAGTGCTTATACTAAAATAATTAAAATCTATGTATAATGAAGTACTGAAAAAAAAATATATATATATATTTTTTTCATAATATCTTAAATTTGTTTCTCTTTTGTAGAATTTACATATAAAGTTTTTGTATATTTGATTATTTGCAGCCGACGAATTGCAATGCCTTGCCATTTGGAACGACGGTCGAAATAAATATCTAGTGGGAACCTTAAAAGAGAGAACAGTGGGTGACGCAAGAACCTACAGGTGAACCATGTTATTTTAATTCTATATTCCAACGTATTATCCAAAGTCCGTGACGACAACGACTTCCGTTGCGATTTTGTTACGGTATGCTTATATTGCGCGCACAAAGTTGCTTGTTTACGTCCATTGCACCTGTATACCAGATGTTCATGTATTGCGGTTTCGGCATGTTACATTTCGTATTATGGTGTTTATGGCGTAAAAAGACTTGATAAGGTGAAGAGATGGTTAACCGCTCATTTGTCATCTTTCACATAGTCATCAATGTCATTATTATAGTTTCTTCTCCATGAAGCGTATATATAGATATATGTACACTGATGGAAATACGATGATTAACAAAAAAGTAAAAAAAATTGAAAAATTTGAAATCATTGTCAAATAATATTTTCCGCCTAATAGGTGTTTTCTATACGAAGAAAAGTCCCATCATCAGGGAAAGATGATTTATTTACTTGCACAGTCCGGCGATCCGACTTGCAATGGCCTAACTACAGTTTCCGAAGGTTCACCCACCATAAAACTTACTAAAGGTAATTGTGTGAATGAAATGTCTTTCAAGATCAAAAATGATTGTGATGTCTTTTGTATTTTCGCATTATTCCTTTTGTTAACAGTCGACAAAGAGCACAGTAGATGCAAATATCCGGCCTGGGTAACTCAACACCATGACTGGCACTCTCTTGATGGTACGAAAAGCTATCACTTTACAAACAAGAACGCCACACTGAGAGTAAAGATGCAAGCACAGAATACTGACAGCGAAACCGTCCAAGAGGAAAAAATCGTTTGTCACAATTTGGAGAAGCTGTACCCGAACGACAACTTGCAAGGGAATAAAGTGAAACTGGTTGCTCATGTCACCAGCGGCTGGTAAGTAATTTCTCAATTCTCTTGTGATTTTTAATGTACATCACGATTGTTAGAATCTATATATATTACTCATGATTGCAGCGACATTGGCTACGTTTGCATGATATTTCACAAGAGAGACAGCCATATCATCGAGATACAGCAGTCAGGTGAGTACACTTTGGCATACGGCATTAAAAATCGACATTATGCAAATGCAAAATGATTTTGCTTCTTTTGTTGCAGATCAAAAAGCGATAATGCCAGACGAAGCGTGCTCAATCTCGGATCCCTCCACGATGCCGTATTCGACCTTAATAAGTAAGTGCTAATCCATGTTGCGTCATGTCGCTCATAAATATTGATATATGACACCTGTGCGCTTCGTTATAATATCGCGAATTAGTGGGCGAGCAGCAAAACGTATGCAAATCACATATACTTTCGTTCTACAGCCACGTCCTTGCATCAGAGAAGATGTCCTAATTCAGGACGATACAAGATTTTGGAATTTGCTCCATCGCATGCGTTGTCAGCCACTGCATCGAGACGGCAGCAGCCAACCGAATTATCGAGGATAACCAAGAGGCGGACTTGGCAGGACACTATCGAAGACGTGGAATGCAGAAATACGGATATTCAAATAGGCTGCACTTCGTCCGATCAAGCAGAAATAATAATCGGCAACACGTGCGAACATGAGAAGATTGGTAAGTACGAATGAACATTCATTTACTATTTTTTATATTTTATTAGATAAGACATGTGTATACATATAAAGACCAAAAGAAACTAAGGACTCGATATATTTTGGCAGCCTATTTTTGTCACGGCAGCTGGGAAGAGAAAGGAATGTGGTATACGATAGCTTCGCAACGGAATTCTGAAATTCCGGGCAGTCCGGAACAAACATTCTGTTTTTCCATGCTTCTCGAAGGCATCAGAGATAGAGGCGGTAGGCAGAAGCCACAGGAAAATGAGTTATGGCTGTCGAGGCCATCACGTATTTGTCAAAGAGAAGCCAAGGATGAATGGACGTACAGACTGTCAAATCAAGGTAATTACAATATGATATTTTCGTGTGATTAAAAATAACCGAAAAATTAATAACTTTACGTTAGGAAAACTCGAAAAGGAAAAATCTCACCATCAAAATTTACACGTTTATGATAGATTGAATGAGATTTAACGAAAATATATGTCATAAGTAGAAAGAGATGTTTAATATTGCAAGAATTAATTAGATGATGAATAATAATATATTAAAAATAATACAGCAATATCTCGTTAGAATAACTGATTCATTAAAATAGTAAAATAACGATACCTTACCGTAGTTTGCCATAATTTCAGGATGTATTACACTACATTAAGTTTAAATGCATGCTAAGTAAGCACGGTATAAATATTCAACATTTGCATTCTGTTACAGGAGTGTGCGAGGACTTAATGAAGGCTTCAAGCGCAGCATCTGCTCCATCGTTGTCCCAGCTTATGTTTATTTTACATATAGCAGCTTACGCCGCTATTAATACGCTGCGCGTATTACTTTCGAGATGATCTGCAGCTATTATGTAAGACTGTCAAAGTACTGTAATTTCCAGCACGAATTCTCAGGTATTGCGTGTTTCTGGAAGTGTATATAACTCAAACAGTTTGATAGCTGTTGACCGATCGATGAGCTGTCATTACGTAAGTGAGAGATCGGAGATGTGCAGCTATTATCGACAATATTAATTTCCGTTTCGTTGAAACAGCCTAATTACGTAAATTGATGATTACGATAGTTTCCAATTGAAAATGGAACGATTTATACACGTTCGCAAATTATTTTTTTACATATACAATACTTATTGTAATTTACCACAGACTAGTATTCTAAACGAGTGACCAAACTCTAGATTACTAGTATTTCCGATATAACGTTTATTAGCTACGTACTGCCTGAATTGTCGATTAATTACAAGTAGTCCTCGGTAATTTTTAATTGTTTATTTTGTTCTTTGTTTAATTTTATTAAAAAAAAGAATCGAAATGATATATTCAGGACTAGGCAAAGACATCATAGATATGTATTTCAAATACAAAAATATTCTATGAAAACTATATATTTCAAATATAAAATACTGTTGAAAGATGTGGTTAAGAAATAAATATTCTTGAAAAATTTGCTTCAGGCTGTAAGATAACGAAATATAGTATTTCGTATCTCAAATATTTGCGCCATATACGTGTATTTGAAATACTACCCCTAGTCCCGATATAGTACTTTGGAAATTACGAAGATGTATGTATATTAACGGGACAGCCTCGAATATCACGACCACTTCTGAGTATTTAAACTCGAAGACTCATGTACATTATTAAGTACCATCGCGCTACTGTAAATACGACCAGGGTATAAGTAATCGAGATTTCAATTGGATTATTTTCGAGTAAAGATTGGGATCGTGCTATGTAATTAACAGTTCGACAGGTTGAATTCATACTCGGATTTAACGTACTATATAGCATATAAGTTTTATCTTTTAACTAGTATATATACAGTTGTACATAATATAATTGAGATATTGTATAAAGACTGTTTCTAAAAGAGTATAACAAGTATACCGCTCACGATATTGCATTTTCTCACTGGGAGTGCGTGCGTTTTCAAGGATATTCTCGAGATCGGCCTCGCAATAGAAGATCCGCGAGAGTACGACACTCGTGCTACATATTATTGCTATACATATATAAGTTCGTAAAATAATTCAAAGATAAAGTTCAGCAGATTGATAAAAAGTATTTTAAAATTGGTGTGATATGAATATGAAATTTATCGGAGATGGGACTGCATGGAAAATTTAAGGTGTCTAATAATAAAATTTAAATTTCAAACTTTTCAACTCTGTCAAGAGATACACAGAATAATTTTATTAAAATATGCCAATCTTTTAAAGTTACTTGGAACAGGGAAGAGATAAGTTTCCCTTGATATTTTCTTCTTCAAAAATTACTAACACTCGGCTCTAAAATTAATGGCTTTCGAAGATTAATAATACTTTAATGCACTTTTAGAAAAATTAAAAACAAAAATTACTGTTATGTTCATAAACTTATTATACAATATTCTACATCGATCGATGTTTATTAATCATCTCAAAGCAGTATAACAAAGCTTTTCGATGGGCTTAACGCAATGATGAGCGAGTGTGGTACATCTGCGGACGCAAGACTTGTATTAGTTGCGCGTGAATAGGGCTTTTGCATCTCTAGCATAGAGTTAGTGGATGTTGGAATAGATTGATCACGCATCTCGTTATAATCATCGATAATAATACACAATTCGATGTGTGTATCGAATTCGGATGCGCGGTATTGGCATGTTTCGATTTATGCACGTTGAATATGTATATCACGATGAGGGGATTTCCTCTCGACACCGGGTGATACATTCTTTCGACAGCCTGATACGCGTGTAATCTCTAGGGCGAGATCTATGCGCGCCGTACAAATACTGGCGATTGGAACTTGTGTACTTTGTACTGCTTTTTTTCTCCTACATTTTCGTGAATTAAGATAGTATAACAACTAATGAAGATACTTACGATCCAATGGTAAATTATAACGTGTTAATCGGTTGTCTCCGAGTAATGTTATTTGTATCATCGTATATCTCTACATTCCGTGTAATGTAATTCAATATACAGACTCGGGTGATGCTACAACTTCATCGCGAAGATGTGATTTATTTGATGTTTCAGAATTCATTTTAGTAGCAATTTTAGACGTTATTAAAGTACCATAAATTTTTATTCTCAACACTTCAGCGGGAGAGATAATAGTAAGAGAAACTGAAACAGTTAAGATTCAATGATGCTAGTCTGTTGACCTAAACCTTTGGCTAAGAAGCTTCGCGGAAAATAGCGCACAAACATTCGAGAGAGAGCATCAACTAGAACGCATCCTGAGACGCGTACGTCCACGAAATTTGTACCGAATCGAGTATCAAGTAGAGATAATAGCGTAATAAGCCTATACGATATCACGAACGGGGAAGGGAAATCGAGAATACAGTCCATCACGCGAACCTCAATAGTTTTATATTTTTCTCAAACAACACACCGAAATATGTACATATACAAAGTTTTATTGATTATACATATGTGTATACATATACACACACACACATACACACACACAGACACGTACTTGCATACATTGTACCACGTGCCCGAGTAATTAAGAGAAACGATAGAAGAGAGCAGCGTGCAGAAGGACATATGTCTACGCGGACACATTCTATTACTACATTTTAGTCGGATCTACATCCATTAACTCTGTGATATCCATCACATCTAGGTGCAAACGTGACAGCCAAAAGAAAAAAAAAGAGGGGGGGAAGGAACGAAGCTGAGCTCTAAAGGCATTTTTTTACTGTATATATCATATATATTTTCTAAATAATGGACTGTTCCGGAATTCAGAAGATTTGTTGACGAGCGAAAGTGTATGGATTCGAATTATTAAATATTTGAGCATTTTAAATAACGAAGACAGATTCTTATTTTTGTACAGATAGGACGACCTGTCGCGATATACCGCGACCTACCCCCCTAGCACACACGGAAACTTTCACACGCTGGGCGAAAAACGTAGACACATACGTACGAATTATATATATTTTACGTAAGTTTTGTAACTACCAAGTTATAGATATGTATATCGATAGCGTCATCTCCGAAAGCAGAGAGCAACCCCTCGACTAGACCCCTAGACGCCTAGTTCATTGCCATTAATTTTATCATCATGTACCGATATTGTCAGCGTTACTAACGTTCCGTTATATTGTACAATTATCGTTTTATACGTTACTTTGAGACGAGATTTAATAGTTGCGACATAGTTACAGGCCTTGTTACTTTACGCGCGTTCGAATGCGAAGCAGAAACGACAACCGATGCCTTAAATATACAATTTCTAATGCCTTACGACATTCACAAAAGTATATGAACGGTCGGTTACTTTCCATCCCAGAGAGCGTCTCCGTGTACGATTTCCTTTGGCAAAATTCGGCAGCTGCACACTGTGCGTACGTATACATCAATGAATTTAAATTGTCGTCACACACGCGATGATATCCCCCCTGCCCCATCTCCACGTAGTCGATGCGGCTATATTGAATTCCGGAAACAGATATAACACGATGTAACTTTAATACTTCTAAAATAAGCTGTAACTTGTAAGGCGTGGAAACGAACTGCGCGGTGATCGCGCGAAAGATGGATGCGTGAGAGGAGTGAAAGAGAAATGGGGGGGAGAGAGAGAGAGAGAGAGAGAGAGAGAGAGAGAGAGAGACGATAACTCACGAGTTTTTGTACATCCACATGCGCACACGTATATTTTGTTTATTGCTGTGATGAATTACATTTATAAATATTAGCGTGTAAGGCGGTTTGAATGCGGCTTTTCTTGCCATTCTAATATAATTGCAAGCATTAGTCACACTCCCCGTTCGGATGTAAACCTCTTAAAAACCGTACGGATATGGAACGACGACCTATTTATCCTCGATGTATTTAATTGTACGATATTTACACGACGGCATCCTTGTAAAGCGCCTTGGATAAACGACTCGTCCAGAAGACGACTCGCCGCAACGACAATTTCGTACAGAGAAAAAAAAAAGAAAGAAAGATATCCGATTTATTTTGCTACGCGCGTGCGGAATTATGCGAGAACAAACTACGCGCCGAGATATGTTTATCCTCGCGCGAAACTGACACGGTACTTACTCAACGACGCTAATATAACAGGGAGACTTTTCTTAATAAATAAAAAGATTATTGCCAACACACCTGTGTTCGATGAAGCCTCAACTTACTGCCTTCACTTCTTTGATGCATCTAACTTTAACTGCGCAATCGATAGCGTTACACGTCATATATAATCGTTCGCGTCAAATCATTTCTCACCGAATGAAGTCTTATAATTAGTATCACAAAACCCGCGAGATATATTAAACCATTAAATATCGGCGTCGACTTATGTCGGTCGCAGAGTCAATGTTTAATTCTCCCTTTGTTAGGTATCTCTATTGATTTTCTTTTTCTTCCCGATGCAATTAACAGTACGAGATTATAATACGCTAATATGTATTTAGTGGAATTTTTTGAATAAAACAAAAGGATTCGTGCCGACTTATATCGGTATACTGAGAAACTGAAGCTTTAAAAGAACAAACATTATTCATACGCGTTTGCGTATGAATGAAGGTAAGAAATTCGTAGAAAAAAAAGGGCCGGATCTGAATAAAAGCAGGAATAATTGGCGGCACGTTCGGCGGCACTATCGGAAGGATGTGGAACGCAGGTATAATGGAATTAAAACTGTAGCCGCGGACGTGTATAAAGAGAAATATATATTTGTATCTGGCGCATTTTAATGGTGGCTAATTTTTGCACGGGCTGATTTATTCCGCGAAAGAAATAGTAACTCATTCGGCCGATCTCGGCACGTAACGGCGATTCGCGTGACTGCAGCGAATTCATTTTCTTCGCGCATGCAAGATTCCGGATGATTTAAACTCCGCCGGTTTAGCGACTATAACAATGTCGGTTAGTGTTAACCCCGATAAATTACTTTCTTTAAGATAAGTTAAGCGGATATATGTTGCCATAATTAACTGATTTACAACCGTTGAGGAAAAATCACGAATTTTTCGTTGATTAATCTTGTAAGTAAGCTAGATTTTCTACGATTGTTTTCATTTTTTCGTCTACATTCTAATATTTCGTGATTAACTATATTTTATTAATCTGTACATTGATTTGGATGATAACGCTTATAATGGTCGAAATGAATTTAAGATTTTCTTATCAGATCTTTAATCTATTCAATATGTATGAAAAGCACAACTTTTACAGAAAATTTCAACAGAGTTTTAATTATCGAATATGTTTATGAGCTAAGATAAGAGTACCTAAAAAATAATCTATTTTGCATAAGGAAAAGATACATCTACGATAGAACGTCGCTAGAACGAAAGATTCAGAACACACAATTCTTTTTATTCTTTCCGTGACTTCGTTCAATCGTGGTAACACCCTTGGAAGTTAAATCCCACCACGACGAACGCGGTCGCCGTACCGAGCGAATTCGTCCAACAGCATATTTTCGTAACTTATTAACTTTAGGTTTCTTATAAAAAAAAGTTACACAAAATGTAATAAATAACGATGTAAAAAAGAAAGAAAAGAAAAAAATGGACTATAGAACGAGCTCCCGACCCGTTCGAAATGTTCAGAATCTCATCTCTCAACCCAATGATTATCGAAAGTGATAATGTTCAGCGATTTAAAGCACCGATAAGCAGCAATATACCGTCGCCAGCGGAAAATGCAGAATACTTTCGCGGGACATGCCCCCCGGGATGTGCGGCTGACAGCAGCGACGTCTCATAGGGACGCGGTTGCTCCTCGAACGCGAGCCTCGCGGCGCGGCGCGACGGGGTGGCGGGATCCTTATCGGCCCCCGTAAAAGCACCGATAAACATGCGCCGAGCGAACGGCTGGTGCCCCCCGCGATAGGGCGTAGGGCCGCGCGCACACTGGCCTAGTCGAAGGCAGGCACCACGTGCTGCCGCTACCAGACGTATAATCGATAGTGCACTGCGCTCTCTGTGCCACCGGCGGTCAATCAACCCTCGCGCGTTCGGGGCCGGCCGGATGTGATGCGCTTCGACGCAACGTAAGGTGCGACCTGTCGAAGAAACGCGGTCATCGCCCGATCGTCCGTCTCGTACGAAAAGACGTGTGCCGTCCATCGCATCGACTACCCGTAAGTTCATCTTTCGGCGACCGAGAACACCGGGACCGCGCGCGCGGTCGTCCCTCCGTCGTGCGGAATATATATATCTTCCTTTTTCATTTCTTTTCTTTTCTTTTTTTCTTTTGGTCTTCCTCCGTACAGTTATATATTTGGATTTACGGTTCGTTAAACTCGTGTATGCGTCGCGCAAAATCCCAACCATCTCGACGTAGGAGCGACCTTTTCCTCGCAATTTGGAGATTAACATAACTGCAGTCATCAATGTTAAATATATCTCGGCTTTAATGTGAAATTTCTTTCGAAGGGCGATGTAAAGGCGAACTTGGAGAAATTTGATTGGCGAGAATGTTTACTTTGTGGCGTTATCTTCGGCGTAAAACAAGACTTTCCCATGAAATTCTTGTTAACGTCGACGTTACATTCATTAAAGATTCTCATTAAAATGTGGAAACATGACGTGTATTATCAGCTACAATCTATATTGTGACGGAGAGAAGATTACAGTCTTTCGAAATAAAGGCAACTGATGTGAGACGAGGATTTTTATTTTGCTGCGCTAAAAGGTCTTTGTAAAACGAGACCTTCTTCGAGAACATTCAATTCATTAAAGATTCTCATTAAAGTGGAGATGGAACGTTATACGTATTATTATCTGCAACCTATATATTGCGGTTCGCATTAGAAAGGGAATTACTACGGTTAATTAAGCTAAGCTGTCACTGCTGCCAGTCCGTAATTACTCGGATAGCACGGTGACACTTTCCTTGTTTCGAGCAATCGGGTGGCACGCTTATCGCGAGCCGAGGATACATGACCGTCACAATGTTTCCAGCGATCGTCTAGCTGTTGCAATTAGTGCAGCTAACGCGGTATGAAATAATCGTATTTGCAGTAGATGTTTTTTCAGATATCAAAATGCCATTTAATACTTTTAATACGAAAGTGTTGAATCACGTGGCGATCGTACGGAAAGCGTACCTGTTATCTCGGTAATTTTCGTAAACTGAAAATATCTCGCAGTAAATGCGGCACTTCCTTCAGATTTGAATTCGCTTCACGGACGAGACGACGGTAACGAATTGAGTAACAAATTGAGTAATACGATTCGACTCGTTCCGAACAACTCAAGCAGGTGGGTTGCATTACGTCGATGCACGACGCAGTTAAGAGAAAAGACTGCAGTCTCGTAGAGTTATTTCGCCGCGCAATTCCGCCAAGAGACGAGAAGCGTCACATTTATAGCGATTTATTGCTCGAGTTAAAATTTTAACTAACGGTCAAGGTAACGCGAATATGGCATGCACGTGTGTGCATAAACTTTGTTATGCAATTGAAAATCAGTGGTCTCGAAAAAGACACGAGTTAATTTGCAATATTAATTTGCCTGCCATGTCGCCTAAGAAGATAGTTCACGGTTTAGAAATGTTACGTGCTGAGGCTACAAAAAACAAACATTGAACAATTTTTATTTTCTAAAAGCTAATAAGATTTCCGGTTCATGGCCTTTTCCAAACCAACGATTAATTTATTATTCATCCGTATATTGATATAATTTAAATATTGGAAAACGATTAAACTTTACTTTTCTAAGTATGCGATATGTATTTTTTATTTAATTACTTCTTTATTGTTTCTTATGCTGTAATATGTTATGTAATATATCGTGATAAACTACACAAATTGTATAAATAATTAGGTGAATTAAATGATCTGTAATATTACTAATTGTAAGGAGATAGTTCATGACAAATGTTAGTTCATTAAAAATATTATGTACTAAGAACACAAAAAATAAATCTCGAACAATTTTTATCGATTTTCTTAAAGGTAATAAGATTCCTGGTTCACAGCTTTTTCCAAACCAACGATTAATTTATTATTCAGCTGCATATTGACATAATTTATAATACTGAAAAACGATTAACCTTTACTTTTCTAAGTATGTGTTATGTATCTTTTATTTAATTACCTCTTCATTATTCTTTATGTTATGATATGTCATAATATAATCATAATAAATTATATAAATCTTATAAATAATTATTAAGCTAATCTTTAATATCTTAATTAAAATACTGCACTTTAAATAATTTAAGCTTCAGAGAGAAACTTGAACTTTTTTTTATTAAAGAATGATTTCTTCATAATAAAAGGATTACGACCCCGATTTTTTATTTTATTTTTTATTTTAATTCCTTATCCTTATTAAGTTATTATAATATATATAGTAATCTCATTTTCATTCAAATAAAGCAGTCAGAGATAACATTTGTCTAAGACTCCCAACTGGTTTGAAGATAATGATTTATTTTTAAACTGCACATTCGAAACTACTGCAGAAACATAAAGCTCTTTCAGAGTGCGAAACTAATTTTGAAACTAGCACGAATAACGTTCTTCTTTTTTAAATTTAATTTTTTTGCTAATTTACACCGATGTAAGTTAGCACAAAGCCTTTCCCCCATTCAAAATTGTACTATGTAAATACGATTCAAATTATTCAAATTCTTATCTAATCTTATATTACGTCAACTAATGTTGAGAAAATGAATGGAGAAGCTTAACAAATTGAGACTTAGACATTGACATGACGATCGACAATAGTCGAGGTCAACCTTTAATATACCTCGGTTTAATGTACAGTATTTAGTAAAGAACAATTTGATGATGTGCGTTTTCCAGAAATATTCAGGTTTAGCGGTAATTTCTAATCTTCTCAATTATATAATAACTATATCTACATTAGTTAGTAATCAGTATACACGCGTGGATTATAAATCAATTAATAAAAGCCTAAGCTTTATAGTGTATTACGAAGGCGAACAAGAGGAAATCTCACCGGAAAAAAATCTCACGTGTATCTAATTAAGGACTTGTTCAATCTCTCGGATCGAATGTGGGTCGCGCGCACATTTCGCGAGTCGACGCGCGTACTTTTCGACGCATCGAGCGGCGGATCAAAACAGCGGCCCGATGTAGGGCAGAACCGTCACGGGGTGAACGGCACAAGCTCTCTCCCTCGCGCTCGCTAAGACATCGCGCATCTGCGCAAACGTCGCGAGTGTTGCCAGCGAAGCTCAATAATTTGCTGCTAACGCAGCGAAACTTCTCCCACGAGAGTGGTACCGAACCGATCGGGATCGGCAAGACGAGCCGATCGCGGCCATTAAGTTGTCGCTCAAGCAACAAAGTCGATTAACCTTCGAGCGGGGAAACTTACATGTGTTAACACCCGACGCTATTAATACACCATGCACAACGCGGTGCAGCCTATATACCTGTAGATTTTCTCCCCCTTACATTATTGTTAGCCCTAATAGTTTGCGTCAATATAATTAATTGTCACGCACTGCGTTTGTTTTACCAAACAGTCACGCACTACTGTTCCGGTTGCAATGTTGTGTTTATACCTACAACATGCTTGCCTTTAACAACATCGTCTGTAATAATGATTACCTTTAATAACAGTTTGATTTTTCACTCTCTTCTTCTCTGCTATTGATCTTTCGACTTTACGTGTTTGCCTTTTTCATGTTGAGTGCTTTGGAGGAACTTATAATCCACAATGTTTTACTGTACTTTACACCAACTCGTAATCTTAGATAACTATCGTTTGTTAACTTTAAAAGCTGCAAACACTCTCTCTCTCTCTCTCTCTCATACACATATATACACACACACACACACACACACACTCTTTCTCTTTCTCTGATCCACTTAATCTGCTCTATTAAATCCATATATTTCGAGAATTAATCAGCCTCGCGAAAACTCCAAGTTCGTCTTATCGATTGCGGCTCGTACAAACATGAGCACTTTCGAAGTTGAGCTGCCTTGCCCTTCGATCGGCAAGTTGGCAGCGTAACAGGCTGAAATAATTTCTACGAGAAACGGTCCAGAGATAAACCAGCGCGCGATCGCTTTCTGCACTCGATCGGAGAGTCAAGTCCGAGATAATTGTGTATTCCGTCGGAAAATGCTGTTGTAAACACGTCGCTACCGAGATGCACGCTCGACGTAAGGCGTAAGATGACGGGAAGACTTGCGGGAGAGTTTTCTGCGACTATCGGGGATGTATATTAAGCTTAAGGGGTATTCTCGAGGATGGGAAGAACGGCGATCGCTCGCAGCACCACCGCCCGTGCGGTATCTCAGCTGGTTAATTAGCCGGTTGATCGTATTTTGTTATACGCGACTCACGCATGATCGGCACGGTAGACGGAAAAAAAATAAGGGGTCGCGCGCACGAAAGGAGGAATATCGGTGGTCTATCGATCGAGCGGGTAATTATACGCGGTCGATGTTAAGAATCCCTCAGAGACACAGTAATATATACCTAATACCGTGAACATTACGCTACCGATACCAGCACGGCACTAGGACAAAGCAATGTCATCAGCGGCGGATTAAAGAAATGTCCAACGTTCGTCGGGCAAAAAGATTTATATGTATTATTGCATTTATATGTATTATATACATATATACTTGTTATTATATAACATTATATCAAAATTCAATCGAAGAGAGACAGATGGCCTCGTCTCTAATATTTTATCTCCAATTATTATAACGTGCAATATAAATTATACGCTCTCACGCGATAATCGATACATTTATATTGTGGGGGAAAAAGAATATGAACTACAGTGTTATACAGAAAAAATAACAGTTATGCGAATATAATTATTGTTGAATGATAACTCGCTCTCTGTCGCGCGATGCTTTGATGAGTAAATTGTTTTATTTATTCAGTTGTACTTGACGCGCATGCAATGTACAAGCTATTGTAAAATCCGCTGCTGAATGTCATCCTCCGGCTTACACGCAGAAAATATTGAAGGAAGAAAATATTGCGCGTTCGCGTACAGATGTTTGGACGGCTTTCGCGAAGGCTTTCATAAAAGCATAAAAGGAACACAAAATTCCTCTGTAGCAAGCCATGAAATAAACTTTCATACTTTTTCTTCCCCCGCGCGGCGGAATGCGGAATATGATTGTACTTGATGCGTCACGTTTTTCATTTGTGTTGTTTCAAGATTCTTATTAACTCATGAATACTTTGTTAGACGTCAGTTAATAAATGTCGCGAGATCCCAACTTCCACTTTACACATTTTCGGACTTTCCCCCTCGCTTAATAACGCCAATTTATCGCTGACCCACAAACAAGCTCGTGAAATATTCACGTCTTTCGTGTTGATTTTTCCTACCCACGCGCGAGCACGCGCGCACTTGTATGGATACACCAAATAACAAAATACGCATTTCGTTTTACGTTCTACATTTCGACGCTGCGTCTGGTTAAAGACGTAGGTCTGTTCTGAACTTCGGTTAGTCACCTTTACCCCAAATACAGCCTCGCTGTCGATAGATGATGGTACGAAATCATACAGCTAACTTGCACCTGAGTGCATTGCTTGCGAGCTTCCGTTTCGAAACTCATTGGCCCCGAAAGGAAAATGCTACGCTAAAAAAAGAGCAATAACTCGATCGTTATATTCGCAAATTTCTAGCTTGGCAACATATCCAATCGTTGCGTCTTTATTAAAATAATTTTTTTTTGAAAGAGTTACTTTATTGAAAAATGCACTTTTCACTTTTTCAACATCTGTTCAACGCCTCACTTTTACTTTACTTATTTGCACTTGTTGGACGCCAACAATTTCATTTAATATTTGCTTATATTCGTTGGATATACTAATGCAATTCAGATTCAGTAACGAACCGGGATATCTACTTTAATCTTTTTTTATTGTTATTTATGAGATTTAATCGAGAATACTTTAAAAGCCAATTTGAAAAGCCAAATTGGAAACACGTTTTATTAATCATCTCCCTGATTTAGAAATGCTTGATGCTTTTTCTATAAACCGCTGATGATACGGCCGCTTTTGATGCCATCGCAGATTCGGAATCGAAGGATTAATTGCATAAGACTGAAATTATATAAATAGTTAAATCGGTCATTGTATCTTTTTCAGTTTAAAGCGGATAGTGCCAGAATCAACCATCATTGTTTCTCTTCGTTAAGAATGTACGTTAATGTGGGACGTCGAACGGGCTATTGTTTTATCGCCACGATACCCCTTTCCTCCCGATCGCGTATCGCGACCACCCTTATCTTACGGTAAGATATTAGGACGCAAAATCGAAACGGCGAATCGATCGAAGGGGCGACGCGCGAGGGCAAGAGAGAGAAAGAGAGAGAGAGGTAGGAACGGTGGAGGCAGCAACAACAACAGCGGGGGTTTAACTTTAACCCGCGAGGAGGAAGAGGCGGAGGAAGAGACCAAGGTGGTGGAGGTTGCGAAGCGCAGGCGTTCGCACGCTCCTGCGCATCGTTACCGTTGCTGCTGTATACCGCGATGCGACAGTCATACGTGAAGCGCGAGAGCAGGAGGTGTTCTCTCCCTCTTGCAGAGTCTCTCTCAGTATCGTTCTTTTTTTCTGGGGAAGCTTTAGGTATTGCGTGCAAGCCCGCGTGTCACGGATTCGACGATCGTTTCACGGATCTGCACGACGATCGTTTCGCGTGTCGCACACCCTCCTCTAATAGCCGCACGAGCGTTTAGCAGAATACCCCCGCGCTCGTGCATGTGCATGTGCATGTGCATAAATCCCCGTGTACACGTGTATACACAACGCGCGCGCGCGCGTACCTCCCCGTGTGAACGCTCGTTACCGTTCGCGACCAACGCTCCGCGCGCGGTTCATCGCGGACCAACGCTCGCTCACCTGCGACGCTCCGCGGACGTTCTCCAGCCCTGCGAGACGCTCGGCGGAGCCGCAGGGTGAAATTTCGATTCTTCCAGCCTGCCGCGAGCGAGAGTCAAGACGCGCGATTCACGTAAATCGCGAAGCGTGCGGCAGAGAGAGAGAGACACGCGGTCAGCCTTCTGGACGCATCGCGAAGAGGATGAGGGTTGTTGTTTCCGGTGAGCTGTGACGTCGTGAAGCGAACGGGTCAGCGCGTTCCCCTCGTCGCTCGCGACGGTGTCGCGAACCGGTCGGTGCACCGTCCGCACGCATGCATCGAGGGGATGCCGTGCAACATGCCGCGAATGACGTCTTTCGCCCGTCGCGACGGATCGACGCGTTTCTTAAGAACTGGATTGAAACTGGTAGAAAAGGTAGGAATATACCTGATAAAGAAGAGGGGGGGGGGAAACTCCGCGACTCCGATCTCGTAGAACATTTTTCATCCCTTCCGGAAAATCTCTACGCATGTGTGATGACCAATATAATTTACGTCTGTATGATGAGCGCTATTGAAGAGAGACATGTAAATTATATTTATGGTACTGCCAAGTGACATAAATTATGCAGATCATCCGTTTCGACTAATATCAATGAAATTGAGTCGATATCATGTCGTAGGAATCTCATATTTCTACCTTTTTTCCCCATAATCTCAGACGGAGGTCCAGATTTTCGCTAAACGCATGAAAAACAGTCCTAATGCTGATTCGTGACAATTGGGCCGCGAGGAACGAAGTCCCAAAGTTAAAATCCGCAATTTTCGAAAATTGATCTCGCCGCGGTTACATCGGTTTCAATTCCCCGGTTACTAACCGCGTGAGCAGCTTGTTGTCGAACGGCGGTGACCGATCGAATGTAGGTCGGGACGATGCGAGACGTGCCCCGGCAGTCTCTCGGCGAAGCCGAATTTTCAGCTTCGGCACGACCGTTCCACCTCTTTCTCTAGCCGGAATTCGGACCGGACAGCCAATTTCTTCCGAATTCAAAGCGAGAAATGCCGTACGTATAGGACGCATTGTACGTGTTTGGCGTATCGAAGGGGGATGTGACAACCTTTATCCCCGACAGTTGAATAATCTTGCCAACTTAGATACGCACTTAGACGAATGGATTGGCAATGCGCGCGTTTCTTCTCCGCTTCCGATTGAATCGGGCGACTTTCAGAAACGTGAAAGTCGAACGGAAACTTCGTAATATATGGAACGGAATCGCTCGTTTCGCAAAGGCGCGCTAAATCAAAGTCATATTTCTAACACCATATAAATGCGACATAGGAATATTTTTCAACGAAAATTCAATGAATTTGAGAGTTGTAATATCGTTAAATAATCGTAAAAAAATAATCATTGGAAGACGATGCGCTGATGTTACAATTATTGTCGTGTTAATCCTTTCTTTATCGATTTTGAAAATATTGTTAAAAATATTTTACTTTTAATGCTCTAATAAACTCGTATATACATAAATATCTTTTAGATATATTTTATCTTTCACAACTAATTCTTAAAATGTATACCAAAAATCTATTTTTTTAAGAAGATTAGAAGAAGAAAAAAGAAAACTTATTTCTTTATGATTTTGCTATAAATTCATGTTTACGAAGTTTATTCATAAGTTATGCATGTTATTTGAATGAGCGTTTTAGATATTTGAATAGAAATTTGAACACAAAGGAAGGTCAATTTTGATCGATCGTCACTGTCATTACCCATTTTAACATTGTTAGATAGACAGGAAAATAACAAAAAAAAAGAGAAACAAAATGTGTAGAAAATCAAAATATATAAGTTTCGATTTAACGTATGTACTTCTAAAACGATTTGATTAATTTGATTAATCGAATCTGACGCATATCTTTTCACTTCTACTCTCTTCTTCTCTCTTTCCCTTTCTGTGTATTTCTCTCTTTCGTCTTTCTATTTGTGTTCACGATTATACTTGCTTTAGTGCAAACGCATTTGACGTCCAATTTATATGCAATGCATTTCTGTTTGACTCGAAAAGGACTCACTTCGCAGAGCATAATAATATCTCCGTCGCCTCTGTTCCCTGCCCGATAAATATCTCCCTCAATTCCCGCTCATTCTGTAATATACATTTCTCTTCCTTGCTCTCTTGACTCTCTTTCCTCTAATAGATATTCTTCTCTAAGCTTGTCTCTTACTCTCATTCTCTTCCGTCGCAATGCGATTAAATGCATTTAGAACTTCAAACCATAGCGCAACCGTCCGACGTAGCGCAACCTCTGTAACTTGAATTAATTAGCAACGAGCGTACATTCATAGTATTCAAGGTGTTTGAATTGCTGAATTCTGATACTTGAATGTACGAACAGAAACATGCATTGGTATTAATAAGCAAAGTACTTATAATGAGCGAAAAATTGTCAATATTTAAGAAGGAAGTTGTAAAAATATCTGATATTCTACGATTTTTAGTTATTTATTATAATATATTTATAATATGTTCCCAAAGAGAGCGTATGCGAGAGCTAAAGGGAGAGAGAGAGAGAGAGGTAGCATCTGTGAAATATAACGTGCACTTTTCATTGCGAATACTAGAAATTTATGTAATCCCACTTTTAAAGTTACATGTCTGCCTGTAAGTAAGTGTCGCGCGAGTCAAATATCAAGAATGACTTTCATTTGTATATAACTTATCATACTAAACCATCCAAATGTATTCTTCTTAATCTCGCTATAAACTCTCTGTCAGTTAAACATACAGTCACATACAAGAACTGTCACGAAATATTTACGACACTGTACGTGTACTTCATGTATCTTCAGCTTTCACCAATTTACACTGCATATCGTGAACTAAAATTTTAACTTAGGTATTTACAATTGTTTAAAGAATAAGGAAATATATATGTATTACTCGCCGTAAACAAAATTTTCAGAAAACGTCTCGCAAATTGTCTCTGAAAAACGCTGTCTTTCAAGATAAGTTTGATGTATTGGTTGACGCACGATGTGATACAAAGTATTCAATTTAGATCGCGATAGATTTTCTAAATCTTAATGCAGGAAGAATATCTTGCGAATATTTAAACAATTCAAATATTATCTGAGGCCTATTTTAGCAAATTTAAAATTAAGATGAAAAATGTTTTATATTTAGCATTAAAAACAAGAGATGGTTTCATCCATCTCTATTTTCATCTCTTCCTCGAAATTATGGAACCTGGGCACGTACATATCTAGTTCGCGTAGACAAGCGTAAAACAAGTCCTATATTTGAGAAAGAATTCCGACTACCGATGAGTTCGGATTATCGGGGGGGTTGTGCCGTATTTACGTTTCGACAATGGGCGAACGGGAACGGCGTAGGTCGTTGCGACAATCCATCTGTCGAGAGCGCGAGGAGGAAGAATCGAAGCGTGTGACAAAGTATCGGAACCGTGACTCGTTTCGATGATAACGAATCACCGACTCGCGGAGTTATTGCGTGCGTGTTATTGCGTTCGAGGTAGTTTTTTTGCACTAGGCTATTTCATACTTGTCGTATTCTGCATGTAATAACACTAGTGTCCGAACGTTTAGTGCGAGACAACTGTAAATTATCGTGGCAATTTTCAACCTTTAGCACCATTTCGATGAATTAAAGTTAGTTGAAATTAAGTAGGAGCTAAAGTTCTAGAGACAATAGAGCAGAAGGGAGGAAAAAGAGATAAATTAAAAAGTTTGAGAAGCGCGGCGAAGAAGAATGAGTTAAGTCTATCATTGCAACGTTTTATTATAAATATGGACCCGCACATACAAAGTGAGCCCTACATATTGTTGACTTATTCTACTTACGCTGCGAATTCTTGGCTTAATTTTAATCAACGTGTATGAAAACGATGTTTAATGGCGACCACAGACTCGGCTGAGTAAATTTTCTTTTCTTCTATTTAGAGTACTAATAACTTTACGCAATTTAAAAAGATATGGCAAATTGCTGAGTCAACCTTAATTCATGTTAACGCTACAACTTCAATTTACATTGTCATGTATGTAATTTAATGTGACATACTACTGTTCAGCATATGAGAAATGGATTAAAACCATTTAATTTCAAATTTAACTTCTCAAGTTATAGAAATGATGACGTGTTATACAAAGAAAACATTAATTTTACACGTCCTCACGATTATATCATACAAACAAACGTAGATATCATATTCATGTGTCCTCAGCAACACGATCTGAAGCACGATTATACCGATTTCAATTCCCGATTCGCAACACACCTGTGTTACAAGAAATCTTCAGTTTTCTTCGGTGCCAATCATCTCGTGCATCACGCTTCTTCTCATGAGGAGGGTCGCCTCGCGTTACCTCAATTCAACGTAGCGAAATCACTCGACCGTCCAAGTCGTCGGTACCAACATGCACCGTGTTTTCCACCTGGCCTGTCTAACCGATAGAAAGAGACGAAGATTGTCCAGAAAAGAGGAAGGAGAGAGAGTGAGAGAGAATCGGATAAAGTTTCTTCTTTGTGACGTGAGAATAGGAACGTAGGGGGCACGAAGGGAAAGAGACACCTCTCCTCTTCTTCTCTCTCTCTCTCTCTCTCTCTCTTTTTCCCTCCCTCTCCCCTTCTTTATGTAGGTTAACCTGGTCGATCGGCCTACGTTCCCTCGTACCATATCCTGCATCATCTCGACCTACCCCCTATTCGTCGTCATAACTTCTCTTGCACACTAATCCCCATTGTTGCCTCATAACTAGTGGCGGATTTATCGATATGCAATATAAACGCTAGTTTAAGTCCCGGCTGTGCTATACTCAAATCGTTGTAGTAATTAATTGATGTTTTATTATGGTCATTAGTTGATTTATAATCTAGTATTATTGTTATTGTATTAATATTGTAATGTATATTATAGTTTATTATTTTTTATTTATTATTAAAGTTGTGTGTGTGTGTGTGTGTACATAAACTAAAAACACTAATAGTGCATAATATTGAATATTTATGAAAAATTAATTTTCTACTGATAACCAATTTAAACATCTTTCTACTTTTTAAATAAATTCAATAAATTTTTATTAAAATATTTACTGTTTTATTGTTAAAATATTTGCTAAAAGAAATTTTATATTCATTTTTAGGGAAAGATTTATATTCATATTTATATTTGCTATAAAAAGTTTGCATTGATTTCTATATATATTTATATCGATATGTCAATCCATAATCGTATTTATGTTGACTTCTTAGACAGATTCTGTTATAAGTTATTTTCTAGAAATTTAAACTTACTTTTTAAAGTTGGAAAGTTATCTGAAAATTAATTAATCGCAATTAAGCATGAAAGAACTAAATATTAATTAACTTTTAAGATAATTCCGATAAAAACAATTAATGCTACACAATATTTTATAACAGTTTGGATCTTCTACACACAATTGGAAAGGTCACGTCAATTACATTACATATTATATGCCTTCAATATGTTGGATGCTGTTGCGGTCCTGAGTGTGACCAATGCTACAATACTGATTTATTACATTGAAATACATGTAAAATACAATCAAACACTATTCAGAGAATTGTATATAAATTATTAAACAGTTAATTAAATTAAATGAAGTAACAGTTTCGATACTATTAAATGTTAAGGATCAAATTTAAACCAATTTCTTGAGTTAAGTAAAAGTAAATAATATTCCTGGTTATTTTTAACTATCATGTGCGTCGAAATTATTATTTTAACACAAAACAAACATGTTATTATTTAACTCCATTATTTTAAATTTTAATTAAATTAATGACGTATCGAATAGCGGCGATCTAAGAAATAATACATACAATAGTTACTCTCTAAAAATGAATTAGTGAGAATTTGACTGATTTTGTCAGTAAATCCATTTTTTTACTGAAAAACAGTGATTATTATCGCGTGACGCTGAATATGACTGAACACCATTATAATTCTTCTGCATCAAGCAGTAAAAACTAAAATTCGCTAAATAATTCAGTGACTAGCCACTAATTACCAGTGGTATACTTACTACTATTTGATATAGTAATGATACACTGATAATTAGTGAATGTACCTACACTGGTTTATTTTTAGAGAGTAGAAATGATTGAAATTGAATATAATTTGAAAGTAGGAATTTAACCGTATACATCGTAACAGTGCATATACAATGTCCAGTTGGATTTTCGCAAAGTTAATCGAAATTCCCACGCCACGCCGAACGTGTTAGATGATGTCTCTTGAAACCCTAAGCCTCCTAAATTCGCCCCTGCACCCGACGACCTAATCACTCGACTTCCATCACTCGCAGCTCCGAGAGATATTCTGTCGCGATGTAATTTTCGTCGCGCAAACGATCAGTTCCGATATTAATCCGCCGATTAATCGTCGCCACCTACGGAAGTTAATTGCCAGATTTGTCACGTTCGACGTCCTCTCGTGTAGGCCGCCATCCGGCGAAATCGGACCGTTACAAGAGCGCTCGAACGAGGGAAATTCACATTTGAAAAATGAACCGAGTCCGGCGAGTACGCTGGCGCGTTCATCGAAACGTGTTCGATCAACAAGCTCGAAAATACAATCAGATATCTACGAATACCGGATCCACCCACGTGTAATGCTTAACATTGTATCGCCCCTCTGCCATGAAGTTCTACATTCGATAACAACCTGCGAGAGTTCAACTCACAATAAAATACAATTTCGAAATATTTTTCGAAATTCGCAGTTATTTAAGAGCTAATTACAAGCAAAATTACAGCCTAAAAGATTAATAGTTGCTTTTTACAGGAATTATAATACCATACGGTTAATAAAATATCTTAAAACTGAAAATTTCGATACTTTGTCGCTAAATAGACGACTTTAGGATAATTCCTTTAAGAAACATAAAATATGCAACGTATTATATGTAGCATGTAACAAATTATACGTAGAATATGTATAATGGACATATTTCTTATAAAATAATTATGTATTATGTTTTATGTCTGTATTTTTATGAATGTAGTCATCATCAATGTAATCACTTTTTCAGATATTATTTTTAATTCTCTAAATAGTGATGTAGATATTTGTCTGGACGAATTACCTGCAGAATTAATTAATCAAGGTATCTTAAAAATATTTAATGCTAAATAATTATATTGCGTTGATTAATATATTGATAAATTTATAACAGTGATAAGAAATTTCTTTTACACATTAATTATAACTAAAAGAAATGTCTTTTAGTTATAACAAATGAGTCAAACTAATTTACAATTTAGAAACTAATTTACAATAGTAAATTAATTACTAGTTACTGATTACTAATTAATCTATAATTTATTTCCATAGGTCTTATCTCTACTGTTGCAGTAAATATTGAAAATGAATCTTTAGCATGTTTTAAAGAAACACCAGATAACAAACAAGACAAGACAGGTAACCAACATTACAATGTACATGTTTATTTTTTAGTTAAACATTATTTTGCATAATGTATAGTGCACATATGACTTTTTTAGGGAATACTAAGGTTTGTTTTACCGAAAATATCAAAATTTTGGCAGTTCTGAGATATTTTATTGACTGTATATAATTCATTTTTTAGGATTAAAATTGACTCTTTGAAGGAGACAATGATTATATACAGAAATTATATAGGGAAAAAGAATGATATACAGTCAAAAAATAAAATAAAGAACTGCGAAATATTTTTTAAAAATTCAAAATTTTGTTGATAAAACAAACAACTTTAGGAGCCCCTTTTAAAATTATACTCCAATATTTTCACAAGCAGATTTCTCAAAAAAGTTTATAGACGCTTCAAAGATAAAATTAATTGAAACGTAATATATTTTTATTTTATTAAGTTTCTTGAAGAACTTTATGAATAAATTTACGGATAATTTTAATATATATAATAATATAAATTTACGAATAGTTTTAAGTATCTTAATAATTTTAACTAAAATGGAAAGCATATTTACTAACAATGTAGTAGAATTTGAGCATGTATAAGTCTTCTTATTTAACACCTTAAGCTATCGCGGTTTCACTGTTAGGTTTGGTTTGGGTATAAGCCGTGTGTATTCTTAATTTGTTCCAACGTAAACATTTCTGCAGATATTCAGTATCTGATTGTTTTTCCCTGATGAAGTAAACTACTCAGAAACAAAACCAAACAGTCTCTCAATTTAGTTTTAAGTATTTAAAGTATTTTTTTCCAAGACATTTAAATGTTAAAAACTTTCAAATAAAATAGCTTATGAGATATAATATATTTAATTGGTATATGTACAATTATACAAATATATATATAGAAACATAGCATTATTCTTTGTATAAATATTATTTTTTTAGCCAATAACACAAGCACTTTTAAAAGAACTTTTGAAAACTTTGAATATACAAGTTGAACAAACAATCCATCAACAAGGTAAAGAGGTGTATCTATATTTAAGATATTATTAGATAAATTTATTTACTTTGTTGATCGATTGTCAGATTAATTTGTTTACGGTAGAATTTAATATATGTATATGTATTTTACACTGCTAATTAGCATACTTTAATTTCAGAATATATTTACGACAGTGAGGATCCCAACGATCCAGACTATGAAAACCCTAATATTTCAGAAGATTCGGATGATGAGTCAAATATTGTTTCACGAAACGTTAATGAGACTAATAAATCTAACACTTCTAAAAGCAGTTTCGATACCTCAAAGAACAATTATGAAGGAATTGAAACGTGTGATGACACAAATCTTATTGTATATAAATCTGAGAAGAAAGGAGCAAATAAAAAATATTTTTGTAAGTATTGCAAAAAATTGCAAACAAAATTTGCCAGACATTTAGAGACAGTCCACAAAAATGAGGTAGAGGTGAAAAAATTCAGTTTGCTTCCTAAAGGTAAATATAATATAAAATTATATAAATATAATATATATATATAATATATAATTTAAAATAACGTGTATGTATCTACATACATACACGTTATTGGAAATTATATATTGTGCCCTGTTTAGACTGGAAACTGAGCCTACTTGAGGATTATATAAAATCTTATTTTTCAAGTGTTATACAGGGTGATTCAAAATAACCTTTCACCATTTTACTGACATATTCCTGAGACAATTCTAAGACGATATTTC
>VBVR01001090.1:0-34859 GCA_011638315.1 Tetramorium parvispinum | reverse complement strand
CCCCCTCTGCCCCGCCCGTCCTTCGCCCCGCATCCAGCGTTCTGTCTCTCTTCGGAGCGATCCCAGGGTTAGGCTCGTACTCTCGAGGCTCACCCCTTAATTCGAAGCGGCGAAGCGTTGCCCCGGTGTCCCGCGTATCGCGGAGGCCGCGTAGGCCGAAATCAAAAACGTCGGAGGGTAAAACCACCCTCTAAAATCGTTTCGAATCGATAAGGGACGCCACCAGTGCTCGCACGCGCGCGTCCCGCGGTCCGGATTTTTGTTCCGGACGAGAGGGGGAGGAGGAGGGCCGCATCGCGGTGAAAAATGTAATCGGATTTAATTGGATCGCCGATCGCGAAGAAGCACCCTTGTTTATTTTCGAGAGACACGGCGCCTGGGCGCACGTGGGCAAGAGAGAGCGCGATAAATGGAAGGCGCCTCTTTGAGCATCCGAGAGCTGCGGTTCTCGTTATCAGCGAGCTCCGTGCTCGATTCTTTTCGCATTGCAGCTGAATTTCCATTTCGCGATTAGTTTGACATTTCAACGGCAATTATTACCTGACCGAGAATCGCTGATTCTGGAATATTTTCCGAAATGATGCAGCATCTAATTGCAAATGTGCAACGCTTTCTGTTCTCGTAACTTAATTTCACAAACTTTACAAAAGATTTATTCACGACGAATAAGTCAACGGACCACGTAAAGAAATAAATTCTTCATCGATATTCTATGAAACATAATTTAATTGATAATATCAATACTATGTTTCGTGGATCACTTTGTTTTCTTTCAATCGGAAATTAAAAATTATACTGACAGATTGAAAAAACATTGCAATAGCCGCAAAGTTAAGGCATTCATATTTCTGAGTCTGTTTTCGAAGGATAAATAAGCTGAGAAAATTAGAGCGGAAATTAGGAAATTTGAGTTTACATTTAATCAAATGTAAATTCCAACTCGAAATATTTGATCCATTTCTGATCAAATTAATTAAATAATTGACTCGCAGCGAACCGTGGCTAACCGCTCTCTGCGTTAGCTAACGCTATACGCTTTCCGCAATTGGAAATTGCGGGAAAAGCGGCAAACAGTGAATTGTGTCGGTTCAATGATAACTGCGATTAGAAAACGCGAATCGAGCGATAATTATCTACGCGACAGCTGGCGCGCGTCGCGCGAGCGCAAAGTGCGGAATTGGCCAGTGGACAATAATCGTGTGGAAAAAATGACGCGTCACTTTCGAACGAACGAGTCGACGATGCTGTCGTCCACGTCGTCGATCGGTTTCGGCTGTGCGTTTTCGACGCGACCGGTCATCCATGAGCAGATTGCCCCGCGCGTGGAATTCCCGCAGATTGTCGCGCGAGCCGATTCTCTTTTGTCGTACATTTCTCTCGCCCCACTTCGATATTGCGCATTCACGCGTGCAGATAATCGCCGGTCGATTCGCCCGCTTCGAAAGGACGGATGTATCGCGGAAAAATGTGTTTGTAACTTCGATTAAGTCAAATACGCGAGCTATTTTTTCAGTAAAGTCCCGCGAAGCGCGGAGTGTGTAGTTGCGAGTGTGTGGGCGGTATCGACGGTTCTCTATGTTATTTTGCGCAAATCGAAAAACTCCCGGTTTGCGTCTGAGTAATTAACCGATACTCAACACAAGTCGGATCGATGTGCCCTGTTTGCACACGCGAAGACGCATAATATTTAGACAGAAGAATTCGTATTAAACTCAATTCGAACCGTTTATTTCAGGCGGATAAAAGTTGGAATAATCCTGGAAACGAGACGTATGACGGCTACTCGACTAATTTTAGTACTTAATTAAATTTTCCTTTAAACATGCGGGTAATCTTCATGAGGAGATACTTTTTATAATTTCACAGTATAATTCTATCGGTGTTGGTGAGATCGTACTCTCGGGAACGCTAAAATTAATCTATCAGATAAAACAATTATATCGTTGGCCCTTGTTTTTCGAACCCGTAATTTCAGTTGATCCCTGCCCGAAGTATTTTGCATCTCCCCTACAGACGTCTGCCCGGATTATCGCGCGCAAAACGTTTTTCGTTTCCCCTTCGCTTCGGCACCAATATACACATATCGTACATATACGGGCGTGCATGCGTGCGTGCAAAACGTCAACCGCGCGATAAATAAAAAAAAACCTTCCGATGTTACGGAGCGTTACGTTCGAAGAAATGTCGCCATTAATTATTGCAGTTAATTACTTCCAGACACGGGAGAAACTTCGCGCGGGATCGGATGCCAAATCAGGCTCGAGATCGCCGCCCCCTCCAATACCTCCCCTTTCGCTCCTCGGATATCGGTTATCTTCGATTGATTCGTTGTATCGTAAAAAAAAAGAAACGACGCTACCTATAAATTAATCCACATGCCGCGAACCGAGAAATTTCTCTTCGCACAAAATTATATGAAGTAGCATGTATACTTGAACTGTCAGTAGCTTCGCATTTTTCGTATGGAATGATTGATAGTTCAATCGGCCGCTTTCTCAATTCACAATAATCGAAAAAATACTTGATACGTTGATACAAGATAACCTTCTTTTTTGTATAATTAGAACAATAAGAAAAAAAGGTATAGCAGATAATTAGATGAAAATTTTAAAAGATAAACATTTATGATCTTTTACATATTTCTATATATTTTTTTAGATATTTCTAAATAAGTTAAAGAATCTTGATACCATAATTCTTGGCATCGGCCGCTTTCACAATTCACAATAATCGAAAAGATATTTGATACGTTGATGCAAAATAATCTTCTTTTTTGTATAACCAGAATAATAGGAGAAAAAGATATAACAGATAATTAATTGAAAATTTTAAAAGATAAACATTTATGGTTTTTTACATATTCCTATATATATTTTTAGATATTTCTAGATTAGTTAAAGTATCTTGACACGATAATTCTTGACATGGAGAAAATTGTATTCGTAAAATGAGAAATAAAATTACAATAATGTTCCGTTTAACCACTCTTTATAATACGCTGAATGGGAAACCATATCGGGAGTAATTTTGCGAGTAGGTGTAATTGGCAATGGAATGAAGATAATTGAAAATGGGACCGCTGCCCAGGGGCGATTGCACGCAACAATTATCTCTTGAGCAGTCTAGTTAAGATAATAAGAGGCAAGAGCGATGCTCCGATTAAAAAGCTATTCGATTTCAGACAATTGTTTATCGGTCGATGCTACAAGACGTAAAAAAACTATGTTAGGATGATTAATACCTTGCTAGATCCCTAATGAAAGAAATGAGGCCGCGTGTTCACATCGGAATTATGAAATATAATTATCATCTCTGTGAGACTGTAACACTTTTATAAAACGGTTGCGAAGCGTTAATAAAATATACCTTTACCGCCTCGCTAGCGTTTCTCTATAACGCACTTCATTACATTGATCGTTTTTCCAACAACCCTGCGTAGAACAAATATGATGGCAGAAACGATAGCTTTAGCTGGACTCGACGAACTCGTGGGAAAAATCGACAGTCGATTATAGTTTCTGTCTTATGACAATTCTCGTTATATACAGACAGAATTTTTCTAGCTTCTCAACTTCTTTTTTTAGCTATTTAAAATAAAGCATTTAATCTTTATTTTATTTCAAGTGAAAAAAAATGTATTGTACTGTTATGTTTATTAATTATAATAATAATAATATAGTAATATTCTTCATGTCTATTATTGTATACTTCTTATTGTATTACATTATTATTTTGTTATAAAATTAAATATTATATTATTATAATAGTGTACAAAAAATTCATTGTCATGCTTTGACATAAATGTTATTTGTATTTTTATTTTGGTCAGATTCGGTTATCGTCTTTACGAGGATACTTGTTTATCTTGTACGTGACCGTGATTAGGATTTTATAATCATCTCCAAGTATGTTGTAATGTTATTAGGCCACGTAAAAATACGGCAAGGTGAGAAATCGGTTCTCGGATAATTTATGGAAGTGACAGAGTTCCATGAACAGCAAAAGAAAGAGGTCCGACCGTGCTCTTGTAAATGTTCCTTATACCCGCGTACCATTGTACTCATTGTACTTATCTCGAATAAATCGTTCTAAGTTCGGAGAAAAGAAGAGACAACTATTAGAATTCCGACCTATAATGACCTGTTTTCCAATAAGGATGACACAGTGTAACACTGCGTCGAACATAAAGTGTTCCAACTATGACAAAGTTACTGCGCGACACTGTAAAAAGCTAACAATAAGTACGAGCGTGTAAAACATATGAATGTTACTTTTTAAAAATTTTATGCGTAATATGTGGTAAGAGCTCTTCTTTCGCATATGTTAACATAAAATAAATTTAATTTAATTCAAAAATAAAGATATATAATAATATTTGTTATATTAATGTCTTAGCAGATCAAACTAAGTTCTAATTGTTCCAACAAGAACTTTACACAGTGGAACACACTGTAACGTTGTGTATCCTAGCTGGGAAACACCCAATATTATAATAATATTAAGAAGTTATATAAAATTTATATAAACAATATATCGATTAAATAGAATTTAAACAATACATACAATTATATCGAATGCTCTCTCATCTTTTTCACACAGAATAAAAAGCGAATAAAGTCTCAATGCAACGAATAAATTTCACAAGTAAATAAATTTAACAAATGTATTTATATATCGATGAAGAGAAGAAACTTTGGTCAGTTAATTTACGAACGAAAGAATCAGAATGATATAAGCTTATTCTGAAATTCTGAAAGCTCCATTCATTGATTGATTGACGGTACTTGACGCTTGTATCGATTGTTCCGCCGCCGGCTGCACGCGTGCAAGTTTCATATACACGCGGAAGCTCGATGCTCTAGTCCGAGAGTTGCTCAGAATTTAATACCAGAAGCCCGACAAGTACGCGGAGCGAACTAATGGAGCGATTAATTAACGCACAAATGGCATTAAATTTTGCGATAGCCGTAATTTTCTTTCGCGCGGCGATGTTAACTTAATACAGATACGGGGATGCGAGCGGTTCGTGCATACCGGCCGGTTTCTCTCCGTAACGTATAAGGCTCGCTCTCGAGGCGCGGCGTTAATTTGACGCGGCGTGCCGCGGCGCCCGTTTACCGCAATGAGTTATGTTCTCGGGGGCACGTTTATGCGACTCGTGCAGTTACACGAGCAGCGGCACGGCGCGACGGGCGCAGGGGAGCCCGCGTGTGCTTTTCTTTCCCTTTGCCCCGTACTTCCTCTCTCTCTCCTTCTTCCCGTACGAGAGAACCCTCGGACTCCCGCGACATTAAGCCGACCTCGATGGCGATTTTACGGCGTTTTTTGCGATGTCAGGTGCCCCCCCTCGGGTTCGCGTATTGTACGCGAGGTTTTACAGCGCGTTTTAGGATGTTATTTGCGTCACGGTGCCTTTGCGGTCGGGGAGCGATATGGCCAGATATCGCCGCGGAATGTCCACGTGAAGTCCATGTAAAGGGCAATTACGAGAATGTATCGCTCCTTCCGCGTATTTTATTCAGTCGCGAATTAAGACGTGTAATAACGTAACATGACGTAATATGAGTCGGATTTAGAAGAGAAGAGGGTGGTGCATTTTCGAATTCATATTATATACTGAGAATAATTAAATGATTAATTCCATTTTTACCAACACAGATTAATTTTTATGTCAGTTTAACTTACTTTTTATCCTTTTCTAATTCTTGGATAAAAGAGATAAAATGTAAGTTAAAGTTAATTTAAATTAAAGTTAATTTAAATTGGTAGAAATGGATATAAATGTGATAAAGAGAATGATTAAATGTGATAAAATATTTTTTTATCTATTGTATGTTTCTATGTTAAATGCTATGTTAAAAAAATATTGCATGTTAAATGTTTTTGATATAAGAATGAAAATTTATAGATATTCTTCCCAGACTGCTACTACCCGCTTTTCATTCGTCACCGATCTAAAATGTGTCTGCGAATTAATGAATATATCTTATAACTACGGTGACTACATTTTTTTTTTAAATAAAGGACACCGCCACCTATCCTTCTTCCACAAACAATTAAGTGCAATGTAAATTCATTATTATCAATCATTAATATTTTTCCCTGAATATACATGAAAAATATGAAATTATATGAAAAAAAAGTAAAATTTTGTAAACTAAAACAATTATGTATAAAAAGAGCAACACATTTTTATTTAAATATTACACAAAATATACAAAGGCGATAAAGACTAAAATATAAGATATTTTATAGGACTTTTCAGAAATAAAGGACAAAAGTGAGTTTTCAAGAAATAAATTTAAAAATAAATCTAAAGAACACAGACCTAAAATAAAGGACTGTCCTCTGTAATACAGGATGGATGGTCACCATACTTTTGACACAACTACTCGTCCATTTTACTCAACTTCCTGTAGTGTGAACCGAGTATAAAATACATCTTCCGCCTTGGCCGCGATCACTTTAGCACAAGCGCAAAAAGGGTCGATCGGTTTCACGCGATAATCGGGTCCGGACGAGAAGAAACGGGGAACGTGGGTGGGCCCCGTTGTCTTCGCCTGCCTCTCCTGCCTGCCTGATCTCTGACATTCGTCACGCTCCTCCTCGCGGGAAGTTATGCGAATTTGTTCCACGTCGCGGCGCGGGGGCACTCGACGATTTTATTACGGGGATCCTTCTCCAATTAAGCGGTCGCTATGGTGATGGCCGTCCGCGAGTGCTCGCTAGAGGAGTGCACGTTGCGCTCGCTGCGCGCGGATGCGGGGCCGCGGCAAAAAAGGATGAAGGGTGACGGTGAAATGCTCCTCTTCTCGCTCCTCCGTATCGCGACTCTTGAAAAAAAAAGAAAGAAAAGAGGAGAGCGGCAACGGTGACGCGGGGACGGGGACGGTAGAGTGGATACCACGAGATTACAAAACAGGTCGCTGCCGGTGTTTCACCAGCAGCCAAGTATTGCTGACTACCGCCTTTGTGCACTTTGTTCTACTAATTGCATCGGGGGATCTTCTTAAACGCGCATATCCGTCAGTTTCCTCATCCCTCTAGTCACGTCGGCGAAAATTTCTTAATGCAAGCTTTGCTTTTCTTTTAGATAAGGGAGAGCTGCGATACAGTTGAGCATAACGTTCGAAATACACGCTTTGCTCTCTCCTTCTCCCTTGCGAGCCGAGCATACAAACGATACTTTTACGCTCGCGTTTGGATCTCTCGGCGTTCCTCGAGAAGTCGCAAGAAGTCTCTCGAATGGCAGAAGAGGTGGCTTTTTCGCGCCGCAGAAACGATAATCCGCGTTCCAAAATCCATTTACAGGATAGGGACGGAGAGAAGAAGGAGACCCACGCTCTCTCTCTGTCTCTCTCTCTTCCTCTCTCGTCGAGAGCGAAGCGCGTCGGAATCAAGAGGAGTAGAGAGCTCACGAGCGAGAGAGGAAGAGGGAAAGGAGCGAGAAAGACAGCTGAGAGGAGAGAATGAGCGTGAGAAGGACGGGACAGATTGCAGGCAGAGCGGAGAGGGAATTAAATTACGTTTTAATTTCGCGGCCATTTCGCAAGCGCGCGTCGCGCGACGCGATACACCAAATATCCGGCGCAATTTACATTTTAAATTGGAGACTTCTTGCGACGGGGCTCAGGGGGGTTCCGTTGTCGGCGCCGACACTGACTACAAAAAACGTCCCCGCGCGGCTGCGAGACTGCGAATTTGTACGAAAAATCGTGGTCCCGCGCAATCATACGCCGGTGTTACGAATGCAAGGATGCTGTATGCGGTGCTGTCGTAAACAATTGTCAGCTGAAACTGAAACTTTCTTCGCATTTTTATGCGGTTCTTTGGGTTACGAAGACGGAGTTGGATAAAAATTAAGCAAATATTTATAGATTTAAAATAGCAAAGTGTAAGTTACTTTTTTTATATCACTATTTTTTGACAATAATAACGATTAATATTGTGCGATAAAAGTGTAAAGATTGTCGTGACGTAAAAAAAAAGAAATTTCAAATTAAAAATTAATTGTAACTTAATTCAAATGGTAGATACTTGAGAGATTTAATTAAAAATTTTTACTAATAGTTATAAAATGAAAATACATTTCATTTTTCGCAATATTTCATTCATTATTTCATACGTTTATGAAATCCATGCACTTTAAATTATGTTAGATACTCTTTATTATGCACGAATCTGTAAATAATCATAAATGATATAAAAATATTAATAATCTGGTTTAATTTGGTTTTAAGAGAACGCAATTATACATTCTCTAATCGCATACAAACAATTCCAGGTTGGAATAAGAGGATATTTAATACAACGAGTTAAACATAAATCTCTAACTTCTTCCATGTTTAGACGTCAGAAGAAGAGTTCTCTCTACGCTTTAATCCCTGGTTTCGAGAATTCTCTCGTGGCGTGTTGAAGCTTCACCGAGACTTGTTTCGCTGCGCGGCGCTGCGCCGAAGTCGACATGATAGATCGTTTTCGCTCTTCGACGCCTCTTTTTCCCGCCGAGGAACATCGAATTCTCGAGGACGGTCGAGCCTCGTTTCGATGCCGCGAATAGCCGCCGCGTTCGTCCTCCACCTCCTCCTCAGCCGGTCGTGACCGTTCCCTGCCCCCTTCGTCGATTATTCTTCCCCGCGGCGCGAGGGCGACGTGTTCTGCATGAATGGGAGTCCTCTGTATACCGCGAAATGAATGGTTCCCCTCATGTATGGAGATGCAGTCGATACTTACAAGGTATCGAAGCTTGTATTTCATAAACAAAATCTTGCAATTTCCATAAGCGTGCTTCAAAATGCTCCCCAAAATTTCTCGAAAATTATAATGTCAAGTCTAAATAACATTCTGAATTATTACTATAATAATAAGACATTTTTGCGACTAAATTTTACCCATGGAATTCTTAATCATTTAGATTAAGATGATATAAAAATATTCGTTCTTTCTTACCATTTTTCTTTTATTTTCTTCAATTTTGCAAATTAACAAATTTAATGGAATATTAATCATAATTTAATGACCCGTTTCTTTTTCTAAAACTCCTACTTTCTAGTTCCAAAACAAAGACGAAAGACGAGAGTATTGAACCGTGGTCGAACTTAATTGACTTCAAACGAGTCGGACCGTAATAGGGTGTCGCCAAGCACACTGGCAGCCGCAGACAACATGTCTACGAGGTTCTCGAAGGAATCCTGACCGACTCCAACTCTGTCCCGTGGTCGCCAGCGACCGCATACGCACCCACACAAGCGTCCATGTGTGTTGCATATATACATATATATATGTGTGTATGTATGTGTGTGTGTGTGTGTGTATGTGTGTGTACTTGCGCCGGCGGCGACCAGGAGAAAACGAAGGGCCTGTCGCTTCTGTGGAAGCGCGCGTCGGCCTCGCGGATGCGCGGATAATTGCCGAAAATATGGACGCCGCGCTTGTGTTGCCAAAGTAATTTGCCGGGTTATTATGGGCGCGGGAAACTCGAGTAGCCCCCGATGGCGCTGTTCGTGTTTGTTGCTTGTTGCGTTTCGAGGAATATTCGGTAGAATGACAGAGCAACGCGTGTAATAGCCCATGGGATCAGAACACAGAGAATTACAGTTGTTTTCCAAACTTAGAGCCAGTTACACAGGTGTTAATTAGCTTTATCCTGCGGCACATTAAGTAAATTACAGAGAACCGATTACAGAGAACGAGATTTTATCTCGTCGAATTGCGAACGTCGTATATTCAAAATCAAGAGTCGGCTTTAAAATGTCTCTCCATTTCCACTAATTTAAGCAGGAGAGAATCTCGCGGATTAAGAAATAAATTCTGCATAAATCCAAAAAAATATCCAAGTGGAAAAATATAGTAAAATAAAATTCTAAATTATGAGACATTCTCTTTAAATTAAGTCTGGAAACAGAAAAAAAATATGTCAATAGATTGAGCATTTTTCAAACTTTTATGGAATGATCCATTTGATGCATTTAATAAAGAATTAAATTTATATTTTTTTTTTCCGCGGAAACCAAATAATATATCAGGACAATTCGAATATATACAATATTCAAATTGTAAGGCAATTTTTCATCTCGCGGCTTTTGTTGAACATGTAAGGACGTTAAGGCACGAAGTCACCAGTTGCGTGAAGACGGAAATGCGATTGAAGGCGATCCTCACGCATACCTATTCGCGCACATGCACGCGAAATACGGCGACCGAGATTTAGTGGTCCGGGCCTCGTTCTCGTTGAAAACGCATAACCGCGCGACGTGCACTCCTTTCGTCTCGGCTTCTGATCTAAATCACGGCGTTGGTTTCATCTCACGAATAGACGGGCAACCTACAGCGAGGAGAGAGATCGGATTTCCTGGAGTATGCTCTAAACGGAAGACTGTTGCTTACATACGCGACCATCGAAACTTTACCGTGATAAATAACATGCGATAAATAATATTTGTAAAAAAGTTGACTCTATGTAAAAAGTAAAAGAGTAAAAAATGTATAAATATTAATAGCATATAAATAATAAAGTAATAAATGTATAAATAAATTCAGAGACGCAATTAAGGACGTTCTCTTATGCAGTGGTGCTCATCCAAATCGAGCTCTTGCCCACGTATTAAAACTTCTCTTGGAGAGAAAACCATTTGAGAGTCACTGCGTAGTTTAGCTAATAATGTTTTCATTTCAATCTTATTACTCATCAAAGTATAGTCAAAGTCGCGCATGCTTTTCTTTTTCGTCACGCGAAGCCGGCCGAAAAAGCGCCTCCGTTGGCGTACTTTACATAATTATTTTTCGAAAACGAGCCCTAATATCTGAAGTTGTATAATATGCCTTATATATTAATGCATCATATATTAGTTAAAAACAAAATGTCCGTTTTGTAGAGACCACTCATATGGATCCTACGTTAATAATTGAAACTTTGAGGTCGAATATTTCAAATTTTTACTTCGCAATGAATGTTGCGCTTTCGGCCACGTATAGAGGACTTTTAAATTCACGTATGTGTAAATTTCAAGGAAATTCTAGGAAAAGTGATTTTTTAGAGAACGTCCTTAAATTTCTGCAATTAATTACGCGTTATGTAAAACAAAAAACTTTGATAATAATATAAATCAAGTATCGACATGTCAAACAGAGAACTGTAACTATAATTTTTCTGCAACTATATTATTATATTGTTTTTCGAGAACAATCTTAACACAATGTGTGTGTAAAATGTGTCGCTGCACGACATCGTGATATTGAATTATGCAATTATAAAACGGTGATTGACAATGTTGAAGTCTTCGTGTGAATCGCCTCGAGGGAAAACCTCGGCATTGACGATTAGAACGCCCGAGGTGATAAATAAGAGCCGGTTTTTAAACTTCGCTGTAGGTAAAGAATTCCGATAAACTATTCTACTCTCTGACGTCAAACGAATGAAAGAAATATTACGTGCATAAATATATGATCGTGAAGTTTACAAACGAATGTGCCCCTGTAGTTTTTTTTATTGCAAATTTCTTTTTATGCAAACATAAAATACACAGACGCTTTAAGCAAATGTTGTATAAATATTTGAAGCGAAGTCCGAGAAGAAAAATATAACATAAATATGGCAAGTAATAAATATGCGAGTTTTTTGATAATTTGCTTGAGAAACAACAGAAATAATTAAAGTATATATTTTTCTTTCCACGATTGGAAAGATTAATATTTATAAGTTGTAAATAAAAATTCTAAAATTAATTTGAAATAAAAAACGTAACAATACTGTACGTGTATATTAATTAAAATTATGGAAACAGTAACATTTTCACTGCGGAAATTTAAATTATTTTCTTGATATTATCAACAATTAGATAGAAATGAATCAAATATATCGAAATTTTGCAATCATATTTCAATTTTAGTATAATTATTTTTCTGAAATTAACAAAAAATATAACAAACAATAACGAAACATTTCAATGTATTGCTTCTGAAAATTTCATTTAATATATTGCAATAATATTCTCAATCCTGTATAATGGATATATCATAGCTTTATTAGTGAAGAAGATATTAACTAATTTGAACACTTTACGCATGAAATTTCAATGATTTGCCAATCTCTAACAGCCAAGATTTCACAAAGCGAAAAAAATTCATGACAAGCAACATAAAAGTGAGAATTAGCGGCAATCGCTGTCGAAAATGCAAAGTACGCGTATAAATCAAATCCTCAAGAACAGAAAACGACGTAACGAACCGCGTATTCGCGCATGCCGCACAGACTCCGTCATTATGCTCCAGAACCCGCCTGATCATCGGGGCTCTAACGTATCCTAACGGTATCGCAAATTAGCCGCGTGTTATAAGCGAGCGCGCACATAATTGCGGTTTCGAGCACAATGTATCGCATTTTTCGCTAGTCTGATATAAATCTGCGATTTTATCCAGGTCGTTCAAGGGACTTCCTGAATTTTATCAAGAATCGAGCACTTCCATTTGCAGAGAGAAAGCGTCGCCTAAAAGCTCGATAAAGAAAGTATGTCTTTTATATATCGTAATGATATATATTCCATAGTTTCAGATATATCGTCTTTATCAATCAACTTTGCGCGCTCGTAAATGAGCTATCTCGCGCCAGTGTCATGCATTTATTTCAAGACACAACCTCGTATGTTTACTAAAAGTGCTTTAAATAGGGTATCTCGTACGATATTGGGCCACAAGATAACGTTTATGACACTGTCAGAAGGTTAATTGAAGCACGATACAAGAGACATATTTTAATTACAGTACTTTGTAGAAATCAGAACTTTGAAATGTAATACGCGCGTGTGTAAAAAAAAAATATTTTTCGAGGATATTTCAGGGAAACTGAAAAACTAACGGATAAATAACGGATATTAAAACGATTTTTCGAATGTTGATTGATTTTAAAAATATTTTTCTGTTTTCCTCTAGTCGGAAGCGATGCTCTTCGTAATTAAACAATCGGCGGCGAATTTCGGTAATGCGCGCGGTGCGCTCGCGCGCGCATATACGTATAAATAAATTCGCGAGCTGCCATACGGCCTCCACTCGGGCGTTCGCGCGAACGCACTCTCGACATTCCGAATTACCGCCTACCTTATACATTGTCATTGCGTAACTGTTGTTGCGCTATTGCGCGCAACTGTCGTGAATCTCGAGAACGTTACGTGCGAAACGTTCACGTTTACGCCAAGTATCGATTTTAAATTAAAAAGCCCTGCCTCTGTGGGACTGGACGTGTGTTGGTTATCTCATAGAATTTTTACCGGAATAGGAATGGTATAATAAACGGGTCCAGAGCGAGGTGTAGCAGTTAAAAGTCGCCTTAAATTTAGCTTGCGTAAGATTAGTGTTAAGAGAGTTAATTGTGCGTTAAGATATATACGAGTTTCGCGTAGGTATGCACAATGTCGTATCGAATCTGAACGAAATGCTCTTAAAGGTCAATAATATCTACTCTAAATATCTTAAATTGTGACGTCAAGAATTAAGAAAGTTGCAGACTATCAACTATCATAAATTCTCTTCATTGAGATAAAATACTTTTATGTTTTCGATGATACGTTGCGGGAATGTATAACAGTCATTAGCGACTTTCTCCATTTTTTTTCTGTCTCCGACGTTATAATTGGCGACAGTGACCATTCGTCCTATATTACGGAGGACAGTCCTTTATTTTAGGTCTGTGTCCTTTAGACTTGTTTTTTTTCGTGAAAACTCACTTTCGTCCTTTATTTCTAAAAAGTCCTATAAAATGTTTTGTATTTCAATCTTTATCACCTTTGTATATTTTGTGTAATGTTTAAAAAAAAGATGTGTTTCTTTTTTTATATATAATTGTTTTAGTTTCTAAAATTTTACTTTTTTTTTCATATAAATATATATTCTGGAAAAATAATAATGATAATAATAAATTTACATTGCACTCACTGAAAAAAAATTCTGGTTAATCAGAAAAATCTTATAGGGTTGATCAAATATTTTGGTTATACATTAGAAATTCTGGCTATTATAAGTTATAAAGTATTAAGTTCTATATAATAACCAGAATTTCTATTATAACAATCAGAATATTTGATCAATCCTACAAAATTTTTCTAATTCGTCCGTTTTTAACCAGAATTTTTTTTTATGCTTGTTTGTGGAAGAAGGGTAGGGGAGTGTCCTTCACCCAAAAAAAATAATTTTGATATACGTGGAATCCTTTAAATCTTAAAGGATTTTACTCTTATTTTGATCTCAAGAGGATTCTTCTGAAATCAAGAGAAAAATACTATAAACAAGAATATTTAAGAGAGAAGAAAGTATTTTTCACTTTATTGAAGGAGGAATATGTTTGCTGTAAAACAGTGAGCTTAGAATATGGGATTATATGAAAAATCACTTTGTACGTAAAATACTTTTTTTTTGGGTGTTTATTTTTCTCAAAGAAATATAGTCATTTTAGTTATAATTCAAGATATCTGCCAGAATTAGTGTCGCCGACACTTGGAACTTTGAGTAATGAAGCTTTTGATCGCAATCGATCATTATTTTATGCACAATCTTACTTTATTTTTCCTTATCTGTCCCTTATTGAAATCATATTTTTGATCGCTAATTCTGTAAAGACAAAGCGACCGAAAAAATATCTTCAACGAGATCCAGCCGCAACTTGTACTCGTGATAGCAGCAGCCGAGTCGAGCAAGGCTCGCAAGTACTGCCGCGTGTACTGCACGCGCGCGCGTGTGCGGATACATATAAATAAATCCGCGAGCTGCCACGCGGTCTGCCGTGAAGAACGGCGTCTCGGCGAGCGCACAGGCTGCGCGCATTCGTCGCTGTCGCCGTCGCCGTCGCCGTGCTGTCCATCCGTTCGCGCGAGCTGGCCTCTCGTCTCGCCTCGTCTCATCTCGCGACGCAGGACCCGGTGGATGCATTTTCTTCGCCGCACAGGTGCTTCCGCGATCTCCGGGTATTCTCGGTTCGCTCTCCCGTGCGCGCGCTTGGATTTCGCGACGGATTTCTCCGAGGGTGGCGACGGGCGATGTTATTTCACGTGGGAAAATATACGTGTTGATTTCTAAGTAAATTTCCCCGTGATATTCTTGCATGATAGAGAATACGATATTTTTATGTGCGTGTAATACAAGAGCATGAAAAGGTATTGTAATGTGACTAAGTTTGATAAAATAGTATTAATAAGCAAATTGATGTATAAAAATAAATGATAATTTATTTATTGATTTGTTGCATTGTTAATTTATTATGAGCTATAATTAAAAAGTTGATTTGAAGATTCCTGTTACTAAAGACACATATTTTTCACGATCTTGATTATCTTGAATTAGATCGATTCAATTAAGAAAGTTAAGATAGGAACTCAAAAAAATTCAAACCTTTTAGGATTGATCAAATATTCTGGTTATTATAATAATATTCAATTCTTTATAACTTGTAATAACCAGAATTCCTATTATAATAATCAGAATATTTGATCGATTCTACAAAATTTTTCTGATTCGCCCTTTTTTAATTTTTTTCAGTGAATATAAACATTAAAAAGTTAGAAATCAATATTAAAAATTGAGAGTTTGTGTATAAACACGAAATTATAAGCCAAATCATTTTATTTAAATAAATCAAATAGAATGAATTGCAATATATTAAGTACATAATTCATATGAAAGGATTTGTTTAGGGTAGGTTTTTTTAGAACTTTTTAAATTACTTTTCTACTTCAAACCAGTTCTAAAGATTTCGGTAAACAAGTTCCCTCCGCGCTCAATAAAAAGAAAGGAGAAGAAACCGTAAAAAGGAAGGAATAATTAAACTTTGCAGAAGTTCCGCCAGTCTCAGTGCATTCGTAATAATTGTATAAATATGAATCTTTGAAATTAAAAAATACGATTAAAAATCTGCTATTTCTCACACGTACATACATGTAGAAATATTCTAAATTATTTATTATCGCGAAAAATTCTCCGCCAGAAAGCGAGCCTATCTAACTTTAGCCTTCATCATTCATAGACCTTGCTAACATCAGCAACAACAAGAACAACAACGATAATAACAATAACAACAAGCTTTTCTACGTCGATGAAGAGAGAAAAGTGAGGCCTCTCTTCGGTCGTCCCGAAATAAACCACGACCGCATACTCGCGTACGTTCGCGACCGCGCCTGCTCGCTCGCTCACTCACCAGCTCGATTTATTCTCTCGCTCTTTATCGCGGAATCTTGCCTTCCACCCTTTTTTCCTTTATTTTTGCGCACTTCCCTCGGTAGAAATTTTAGCGGCATGCAAACGGTACAAAACCAGCCTATGCCGTGCGCGCTCGGCCGTCGGTATTTTATTGTTACGCAAATTAATGACCGTCGGCAGGCGAAAATATTTCGTAAAATAGAGGCACCTCAGGCTATTCTGCATATTAAAATATAAATGTTTAACGATGCAGCCGTGGTTCGATGCTGAGCATCGATAAACAGCGATTGGCTCAATCGGGTTGGAGAAATTGTTCTTACATTTATATCGCATGTAACGTCGAATGTTCCTCGCGGATGAGAATTGACCAGAGGTCAGAGAGCCGGCAAAACGAGCAGTTGGCTAGGGGAAGCCAAGTGTGACTTGGTTAAAGAGAAAGCGGAAGCCGTGTAGTGAAATTTATTCTTTTCATTTGCTTGTACGAAACTCCACGCGCGCGGCCATACCATTGTTCGCCCGTGCAAAACTGGGAGACTGTCGCGGACGAATGCAGACGACTTCATGAAATCGTAAAATGAATTATTACAGCGCCGGGAGTTACTCCCATGTGAGCCTTACAGACTTGTATAATGGGATAATCGTGCTCTTGGAAAGAGATTTATGACCGCGCACATTGTGCAAGAGAGTTATTTTCTTTTAATTAGTATTAGTGCGCTCCGAGTGGGTAAGGGACTATAACAGCCGACTAATAATCGCCCATGTTACATGGCACGCTGTCCGTTGTCACGAGACAAAGAGGGAAGAGGAAAACCGTGGACAGTGAGTTATAAGGAAATATCTATTCAAATCTTAAGTATATTGAGTTTGTAGATCAGTCCTGAATAATTTTAACATATAACGTGGGCTCTTTACATAATCCCGGAATATCGCTTGTTTAAGGCAAAATTAAACTTCAGGAGTAAGACATATCAGGTTCCCTCGCGATTCTAAGAAGCCGAGATCGGAATATTTTCGTGGCGATTCCAGTGGCCGAGTTGATATCTCTTAGAAACGATTTACGACTTTTCTCGAGCACGTGAAATTCCATAGAGAGGATAAGAGAATTTCGTATCGATCGTATCGGCGCGGACCGTCTCGCATACCGCTCAATTTCCGCTGCGATTTCGCAAGGCCGAAAACGAGAAAAATGTCCGCGACGAGCGTATTCGCGAAACCAGTCGCAGGAACGACGAAGTCGCCAGTGCCTTTGGCCAGGATACCCTTAAATGGCCCCGCCGTTGGCATCGCCTTTTAGAATCCGTCCGGCAGAACTCGTCTCATCGATGGCTTTCCTCTTAGGTACTTCGCTGTGTTCCGCGTTCATTTTCTAGCTCTTCGTGTTCTTCGCGAGCTTGGCTTTTCAAAGGCATTCTTTCAAACAAAATTTTTGTCCAAGTTTACAATGAAGGAACAATTTACTATGACTTGATAAAGCGACGGAATCTTTGTTATATTGATCAGAAAAATATTTAATACTACTTATTTAATACTACTTTTCGTTGTTAATTCTAATTAATGTAGTTAGCATTATATAATATATTATATTCGTGATTTTATAATTAATGGGTAATATTTAATTAATTATGAGTTGAATGAGCAATTGAAGCTGTTGAGCCGATTTATGGCCTGCAAAATTAAACAGACGGCGGGGGCAAGCGGCAAATTAATTACCCGAGAATTAATAGATTAGGACAGCGATTCTATCAAACGCTACGATGAAGCTACTCATTACGAGTGTCCACTCGCATCGATGGCCGTGCCAACGCATTAAATTAAAGACGCCCATAAATATGTCAGCGCACGATGTCTGCGTTCCTCTCTCTGTATCTGCGCCTCAGTTGCTGTTTCATTTTCCCTCTTGACACTCCAATCTCGGTGCTTCGTTGCGCGAGATACAAATTCATCTCGAAGTCAGAAGCGTCTCTCGGAAGGCGATGTCAGAGGAAGCTTGACGGGATTTACGCACTATCATATTTTCCACCGCGTCCGATCAAATCTCTCCACCGCGGGTGGAGAGTCCCATCTCCTCCCCCTTTCCCCCCTCCCCCTCGCCGTAAAAACGCGAGCACCTCGTAAATCCCCGGCGCTTCGTCGTATTGTTTGTCGAGATTCTCTCATCCAATTTTCTTGCTTTCTATCTCTCCCCCTTCCCCGCCTTTTCGGAAATATCGTTTCCTTCTGTCTGCCTTTTTTTACACAGTCTCTTCCTCTTTCTCTAGCTGTCTACCACCCGCGACTGTCCCTCCGGCTGCAATCTCGGACAATCTCGGCGAATAAACTTGCTCCACTGTCTCCTTACCTATCGTCTTCTTCTTTTACGTACCCGGTGTCCCGTTCCGCAAAGATTGCAACGTCGAAATTAACTGGCGGACCAGGTGGCCCGTAATGGAGTTGGAGGAATTAGTGTCGGGGTCAGACGCCGGGGTGCTTGCCACGCTATTATCGAGCATTGCCGTTCGGAATGACGGCGATTCCGCCGCGGAAACGCGTCGCAGAATTGCAAGCCGGAGAATGCCTGGCGGGGGCAATTATTATAGACGTACCTTCCCCCAGCGCGCTATCCGCCTCCCGCTGTTGATTATTCTCTGCGCCCGAGATCTGCCTAAGATAGCGCCTAAATGGCTCGTAACCTCCGAATCAAACGGGATCAATGACTGTTGCGCCGGTACGGCCGTCGAAATTGCAGCTGCGCGTCCAGTCCTCGGATGTACAACTCGTTAACCAGTTGTTATCGCTTCCTTTTTTCTTTTCTGCTTGTTTTCCAGCAGTTCCTTTGGCATCTTTGTTACAATAAGAAAAAAACAACGTGTAACGAAAAGGAAATTATGAAATCTGGTAACATTATGTTTATATTTTATATATAATTTATTTTTGTAAATTCTTCCGACTATATGTTTATTCTGTGCTTTGGAAATATATTACAAATTCGTTTTTACAAGTAATAAAGATTTTTTTTTTATTACAACGCGTTTCGATCAATTTTTAAATAATTTCAAGATAGTTTTGGTCTTTTTGATATGCACTTTATATTTCACAGATATTTTTTATACCAACGGTAATAAATCAACCTTCGCTGCACAAGTTCGAGTACAATTTTGACACCATATGTGAGGAAAAATTTTCGAGCTCTCCCAAACTTATGGACCATCCGTTTCATACCCTTCTCGTCTTTCATCCTGTGAAATATATCCTTAACTCGCGATTTCGAGAAACGCAGTCTCACGATTTCCTGTAGCTTCGAATTGGAAACGTATATGTGCAGAGAGAGAGAGAGAGAGAAAAAAAGAGAGAATGTACACATATGTATATACAGCGACGCCGTGCATTCTCGAGACCATATTTGACACGGCTCGCACGATAGATAAGAAGATACCAGCCTAATCTTCGGAAATCACGGCAGCTCGTAAACATTCGTCGATCACCGCGTGGGAGTGAACGAATTCGACGACCCTACGAGGGGCGCAGTTTCTCTTTGGGCGCAGCTCGCTTATCTAAATGGACAGCGGCGATTATCGGTTCTTGCCCCGTTGTCTTCGTCGCGGCTCGTCTGGCACGCACGCAGCGATTCCCCGATATTGTTCTATCGAGACGCATGATGCGGCTATCTCATACGGGTGCGTAATCGATTCTCGTGGCAAGCCCGACTGAACGCGGAAACGTGGCGCGTGTAGCCCACAGCTATGTGAACGGAAAAGTCTGACTTCATATCTTCACGTAGTCGGTCGGTCAGGTCGACTTTAGTCGTCAAAGAGCTTTATCGAGGAAACGCCGATAGGCGTGAGAGCCCCGAGTTCCCTTTGCATCGTTTGGCAGAGCTTCAACGCTTCCATACATATCGCGCGTTAATTTCTCATTTTGTTTTGGCACCGTGACGGTACGACGGATTCGCGTTAAACAAATGAGATACAGAATCGAATCCGTGCACTTAGCGGCAAACTTGGTGGCGTTAAATAGAGATGAAAGTACGGGATAAGCTCGTATTTATAGTCGCGTTTCTGCTGATGAACTCATTTTTTGAGGCGTCACAGTTCAATAGATGTATCTACTTGAAAGTCTACTTGACACTCGTGACATATTCGTAATTCATGTTTGTAATCAAATGATTTGTGATTCAAATGAGAAACATTTAGATGCAATTTATATTCCTCGCGATTCAATAATCGATTTTTAATGATAATGTGAAAACATTTTTATTTTCTCTTCATCTGTTAATATACTATAAACATGTATACAACTTTTGAAATTTTAATGAAATAATATACTATAATAATATAATATACTATAATATACTATAAACATGTATACAGCTTTTGAAATTTTAATGAAATTAGTGAGCTATTATTGCGATTATTTTAAGATAAAAGAAAATATTGAAAAGAAGAAGACAAAACTTTTGTTAAAATTATAGAAATGTTGGAATTAAAATAGAAGCTTTAAGAAATTACTCTCATTTATTATACGCGGAGTGAAAATAAAACTGTTCTTATATTTACATTATCATTTCTCTCGGAGAATTTTACGCGCAGTATAATAATAATAAACTTGCCGTAATTTACTTCAAAACATAGTACTTTGCACGATATGAAGGAAAATGAGCGCAACGTGGGTGCAAACTTATTTCGAGAAAAGCTTCTCTTGCCATAAAACATGTTTATTCAAGCACGTGCAATGGCAAAATTATATAACCATTCTGTCACGTAACGAGCTGTTCTCTGTGCTTTTCTTGTAGTTTTATTTTAAGTACAAACGTAAACAAATGAACGAGCACGAACGGGATGATATTAAGATGAAACATTAGCTATCGTTTTTCAAAAGCTTCGGATACAATTACATTGTAATGGAAATTCCTGACTTTACAGCATTCAGGCTGACGGAGATTCGTTGCTCCGGTATTCTAAAACGCGTTGTAGTAAAGCATCCTTCCGTATCGGTGTATACATTAATACACGGTTTTTATGTTTGCAATAAAATTGCCAACGTAAGCTTGCGGGTTTCTCTCAGCAGGCCTTTCACCGCGCATAAATCAATCGCCTGCCGCGTCGTTATCCCAGTAGTTCGGATCTCGAGGCTAGTAAAGTTTGCAGCGTATCTTGATAATCATACATCATAAAGCGTGCTTGGATTTATCTTCGGCCGCTGCCGGGACGGTCTCCGAGTTATTTCGAAGCGATTTCAATACCGCCGAGTTGTCTGAAACAAGTTGTATCGTATCGCTACGCGGCCGAATCGATCTCGCCGGACCGTCCTATCCAAAAAGGAAGAACGAGCCGCGCTGTAAAAGAGCTATCCGATTCGAATTGATTCTAATAAATTATCTTCTATCAATTAAGAGCTAATCGAAGCTTCTTATCTCCGCCTCCGATCGTGTTGCAACAAGAAGCAAAACAAATTACCGTCTATAAGAAATATATCGATGCCTTTTTTCCCTCCATGCTGACTTGGCGTTAATTAGCTTTTGTCAATTAAACGCTAAACGATCGCATTATTTTCTATTTCGATACCCACAATAGTACAAAACTTATAGAATTGCAAAGATTGTGACGTTGCAATTTTATTTGTTGTATATTTGCCATTACTGCAAATTGCAGACGTGCAAATATGAAGAAATCTTCTATAATATATTCGTTTTAACGTTGACGCTTATGTTAATTTCATAATCTAGCTGATATTTAATTAAGAATTCAGATACTACAAGTATATACTACAAGTAACAGTAAAAACAATTGTTTCTAGCATTGCATGCAATTGCAGACAATTCCGAAGTGCCGTAAGCTTTATTTTATGCTCTACGTACGTACGGTAACACGTATACGGAATTGCACCTTGCACGTAAAGGGTTAACACCTCCTACCCGTTTCCTCGAGAATCGGATCGCGCCGCTCGCGTGGATCGAACGGCCTCAGCGGATCCACGTAATTGGATCTCGATCCACGTAATGCCTGGAATCGCCTCGAGGAGGTGGGGCGAGATGCTGCAGAATTTTTTGGTACCTCTATCTGGACCGTCGCGCGATAATCGCTATTCGGTGCGAAGCGGATACAGGAGTTCGATCACAGCCGAGAAAGTATTGTCGATCGCCTCGCGGTAGCGATGGGATTAAGCGGGAAGCAAATCAATATTTAAAAAATAGCAACTACTTTTTAATGTTTTAAAAATCTAAAAATTCTAGAAATTCTGTTGATGAAAGTTTATGATTTCTGTTTTCATCCATCTATTTTTATTAGTTTTTTCAAAAATGTATCTTCTTTAATAAAAATCTGTACGTTTTTCTATAAATATGTGAAAAAATATATTTATTATATTTTGTGCATGTTTGTATTTCATAAATATTAACGAATAAGTATTAACATCAATATTTTAGAAGTTAATAGATTTTTTAAAACGTAGTGCTAAAACAACAAAATGCTCGAGAAGTATTTTAATAAAATCTCAAATTAATATTAGAATTTTGTTGAACACAAGCAGTACAAAGATACAAGATTATGTTTGCGAGTTGTGAAACATCCTGTACCATCTTGGTCAATAGAATACCGGCCATCGTTTTTTTTACGATGCGCGGATCAAGGCATGCGCCCGTATACGTAAGGTTGTTTCGCGATCGAGTACGTGACGCGGTCGAAGTTTCGTCCACCGTCTTGCGAATCTCGGGAGGAAGGTGCCGGCGCATATCGAACTATTAGCACAGCGAGTCGTGGCTGCTATCACCTTCGCACTTTACCGCCAAGTAACGCCTAACTTTTTTTCCAGGCGACGAATTAACTTGTGCTCGGATAAAAAAGTTATGTCTTTGCACGGTGATCATAAAGCGCCGTCTTATAAAACTTTATAAGGGGACATTTTTTTGGTGTAAATAATCGATCTTGATGAAACTTGGCGGGTGTATAGAGGAGTCAATACTAACAATAAGTTCAACGTGTGTTTTTTTGCCCAAACTGCTTTTCTTGATCGCTAGAAGACAGTGAACTTTCAACGAATATTAATCAATATCACATTAAATGCTTCCTAAAAAACTTAAAAACCTTCTCAAAATTGATTAAATAAAGAAATAAAATCATCGAAGAGTCCTTAAATGAGTTCCAAAAGAAACGAATTGAAAATTATTTATTTATTTTTATGATACAAAATTATTACAATAATGGAATTTTATAAAGAAATGCTTAAAACACATAGTTTTTTTATACCACGCACATAACATGAATGAAATCTCTTCACAGAATATTCACAACGGCTTTTTAAAAAGCATTTAATGCAATATTGATTAATATTCATTAAAAATTCAGTGCCTCTTAGCGGCGAAATAAGACAGTTTGGGCAAAAAGGAAAACGTACGTTGAACTTAGTATTGTTCTCTCTACCCACCCGCCAAATTTCATCAAGATTGATTATTTACACCTAAAAATATTCTCTTGTTAGTGTCATTTTTTATTTTAAAATGCAAGAGGATTAATGGTATTCTTTACTGAATTCTGAGATGGTCTCTCTCTCTCTCTCTCTCTCCCTCATTCTCTTTCTTTCTCTTGTATTATTTGAGATTGCGGAAGATCAACATGTTGCTTTGGATCACCTGAGAATATCCCGTGCCATCGCTGATGTCGGAATGCAAAGAAGAAGAACGTTTTTTGATGAGTTGATTGACTGAGGTAAGCGGCAATTAAAAAGGACCACCGGTCGAAATCTAACGCGACTTAAGTGACTGTATTAATCACACGCGCCACCTAATTCTCGATGTCGATATCAATCTTCAGCGAAGTGGTTTCTCTCACATTGTTGTCTTCTTTGTTCGCGCTGGGCCGTAGATTGATGGCTACCGAATTCGGGCTTTGGTCGGTAGGCAGGCTCTATCGTCGTTTCTACACGATGTCGTAAGCGTCTTTTGCGAGAGAGGCGGAGATGAATGATCACGAAGATTAGTGGTCCACTTGGGAGGGACATTGCTTCTGCACGAATCTTTATTCGGTCTATTTTTCTCCGTTCGCTTTAAGCTCGCCCGAGATTTTCGTTACCGCACGATAACGGATTTAATACGCGGACATAAGATATAGCTCGCACTTTGTGTCAGCTTTGCATAATATGACGTTAAAATATGATTATTAATGAAAGTTAAGGTTACATAATGCTAGTAATTAGATTATATTTCAAAAAAACACTCAGATAAATACAGATAATTACAAGTATTAACTGAGATTTCTATTGTTATTGACGCTTCAATTTTTTTCGCCTTATTAAATTGATGTCTATTATATGTACATATACTAAAATAATAAATCTTGAAAAAATTGGCAAAGACTCCTACGCTAGATTTGGGATTAAATATGCAATAAAATATATAAAGTAAATTGATAAATTGCTTAAATCTTGCGTAGGAATCTTTGCTAATCTCAGAATCTGTTATTTTAGAACAATAGACTCTCATCGATTTAGTAAGATTTGAACATATTCAACAGGCCGTTTGTAGTAAGAACTAAGCCTAGATCAACTCAAGCCATTGAATTACGATAAATAAACAAGTATTACTTCAACCTCAATGCAAAAGCAATAAATGAACCAACAATCATAGTACAGAGTTATAATGCAAAATATCAGAGGTAGACAACGTGGGAACGCAATGATATAATAAGGAAAGTCCATTGTGTCATATACAGTAATATCAAATAATAATAATAAATTAAATAATGCATTATACATGGTAATACGATTTTTTATATTTTGATGGAAAAATATAAAGCGGATTAAACTTTTAAAAAATTCATATCAATTTGTTTTGTATGATTACTGCAATTTTGTAAAGTTTGTGCAAAGTTTAATATCTTTAATGATACGAGTTGCGTTTCAAAGAAGCACAAAAGTTCTCTGCCGCTGCAGAGAAAAAGTCCATTTGATCGCATTGGCTTTTTGAAGCAATGACACGGCCGTTTTGTTCGGTGAACGAAGCTCATACGGGATCGAAAGCAAACGGTACAGAGAAGGAAAATGGTAAAAGAACCGACTACGCCGAATAACTAGGAAACTTTAAAAGTTTTCGGTCCAGCGGTTTCTTATGCCAAAGTATTACTGCTCGTGACCAAAGAGATATTACTTTTGCAATCGAAGTTCTTTTTCTATTGTAAAAGGTGAATCCTCAAATCTTCTTAGTGTAATAGATTCTGAATTTCTGAATATTTAAATCATCAATCTCGAAGGTTTAGCTGATTTATTTTAGTAAATAAAATGCGGAAAACATATGTACATCTTTTTTCTGAAAAAAAAAGTAGTTTCGAGATAGGCAGTCATGAGATCTCAGCGATCAATAAGCGGCTTAAGGATTCGAAGCGAATAACCACTCGCGCGTGGATCTCCCCCGAAGTTTGAAGACACGATCAATTGAACTCGCGGATTTGGAGAAAAAAAAATGGGCGATCCTTTTTCATCCGGTAAACCGGGCTCGTACGAAGCCAGATGGAGATCACGTGTTGGAGGGTACGGGGGAATGAAAGGAGGAAAAGAAAGAGGGGCACACACCGTCGGGTAACTAGGAAACTTGGAAACTTCCGCACCCCCGGCACCGACAGAGATCTCTTACTTACAGCTGAAGGCTTTACGTTTTCTGACCGACGAAAAATAACTTTTAGCGTGGAAGGAATGTCGCGGGAGGAAAGACAAACCATCCGGCGGAAACAGAATGGGTATCGAAGAGGGATCCTTCACCGGGGGCTCCTTCGCTCTCGGGACTCGCGCCAAGGAGTTTCGAGTTTCGCAAAGTCGTAGCTCGTTTCAGCCCCGGAGTTTGAAAGGAAGGGGAGGGAGGGATGTGAGAAGTTTCGGCGGATCGGTACGTTGTTCTGCTCCCACGCCAGCGAAACAAGGGGCACGGCGTAAGAAAATAATTGGATAAACACCACATTGAGTTATCGACGATATGAAATATTTCACGATCGTCTGGGAAAAGGAAGAACTGTACCTCGAGTAAAGTTACAATGTAGTGATATATAAAAGTTCTTTTTTTTTTTACAGAGAAAAGGGTGTTATATGCCTTACACTTGTATTAATATGAAATAACAATCTTGCATTTCTTTCCTAAATATATTTTATAGTCATATTTTAGATAATATAAATATAAAGATCTTTCAAAATAAATATGTTTATCGACATAAACAAATTATTAGACTACTTAATAATTAAAATTATAGTTAAATATAGTTAAATAGCCAACTTGATAAATTGTCATTTTGCTTCCTTTATTTCTTCTAAAGAGAAAATATACAAGTCGAGAAAGTTTTTTTGCTGCAATAAATGAATATGGCAAAGTTTATTGATCTCTATGCCAAGCGTACTTTCTCTCTGCAGAGTTACATATTTATGTACTGATATAGGAAGAAAGAAAAAAAATCTCGTTTAAGAATCCGAGATCGTAAATGGCTAATAATAATCGATTCATTGCCATAACTTATATCTAAACTAGCTATAAATAAGGAGAAAAATGGTTAAATGCAACAGCAGAGACCGCAACGCGCGCGGTTTTGCGAGTCGCGCACGAGGCCGCTGTTAGATTAATGCATTCTACTATGATAATTTGCAGAAGGGTCTCTGCGAAGTCTGGTTAAGCAGCACCTCATTTCGCAAATCATTCGTACGTGCCGCGATTAGCCGCGATAATCGGACATTATTGAAGGTTCGGCGGAAAATTAGGTGTCAGAGATGAAGGAGTGCCGTTACACACGCGCAACGCGTCGACGACGGAAAAAATGCACTTTCTACCGCGCCGATGGAGATAGGTGTTGCTAGATAATTAGGGTATTTTGCAATTCTCTCGGTTTCGTTTTATGCGGCGCGGCGCGTCGCGCGCCGCGAAAAGGATGAAAATGATGTAACTGATACAGGTGCGGTATTAAAACGAACCGTCTCTGCCGGCGTCGCACTGTAATATAGTGAGATATCACGTGCGCTTTGCATATTACACGTCTCCGACAAGAATTACGTTCGCGACGAATGGATATTTCGTTGCTATGTACGTACACACTTTGCTTTAAATTCGCATGTCGTCCTATGTTACATATTGCAGCGCTACCAGTTTATACGACTTTATAACTTTGCAAAATGTGCAAAATTTCTGTTTGTTACCCGAATATTGTACGCCATTTTTTTTTAAGAAGTTCTTGACAAGAGTAAAATTAAAAAAAATATATATCGCTACAAATGTGGAGATTTGCGTGTTTATAATATCTCTCGTGCCTTCCTCCATTATTTTGCACATTGATTACGAATTCAATGGAAACAAACGTATTCTTCTTTTTCGCAATGAGTGTTTGTATTCCCTCCTACGGACGCGAATAAATTTTATTCAAGGAATTTCCCAATCACCCTCAATCGGATTTTACGGCACGGGCCAATTTGTGCGGAGCCAGATTCTCACAGATTGTAATTCCGCTGATATACAAATTCTCACGAGCGATCGCGCCGCCGAGATACGCCGCTCTCTCGGGGAAGAGCGTTTCCATTACCCGAAAGAACGTGCGAGCGAAGAATTAAACGCCGCTTAATCGTCCGTGAAGCCGAGATTAAGTGCCCTGACAAAGGGCGTCGATTCACGTCATTACGTGGCGGACGCGGGCGGGGTGGGGCGACCAAATTTGGTCGATCCCGGTCGGTCTTCGACGGGATTCGAATATGGAAGAAGGTGCCTTCCCTTCGAGAGCGACCTGCACAACCTTCGGCCATTTCTTATCTTTACACGTGGACGCACATGGAAGTTCGCCGTGGGTGTCCGATAAATTGGTCGAGTGGGCGGTGGCGCATTGTCTCGAGCAGATTGACCGCTTAATCACGCGCCCGCAGAAGAATAATTCAAGATGGTAGGTAGGTGACTCGATAGGTATGTAGAGCGTTTTTCCTCCACAAAGAACCGTAGGATCAAGGTAGAATTAATCGGCTGCACTTAGTCGTCGTTTATCTAATGGAATCGACACCTTCCACTTTCCTCTTTTTCTTTCCCTTGATCCCTCGGCGTTCCAGCGACGATAAATCTATGCTTCATGTAGAGCGCGTCTAACAATCAGGAGCAAAATAATAGCGTCGTAAATTCGATAATGAATAAAAAATTGATCTCGAGAAAAGTGTAGTTTGCATTAAAAGTCTTTTATCGAATCCTTAAAATTTTATCTTCCTGGAGGACGTATCCTTCGAAGGATCGTGGCTGGATAATTCTTGACCAGTATTCTACTGGATAATCAAAAAGTCACTTCGCGTATAGCCACGGTCCATAAAACGGCAGTAAAAAAACAGCAATTTTCGAGTTTGTGTTTTTGTATCCCTTGCTATTGAGGATTAAAATAGCAGTCAGTGAAATGAAATGCAAAGCAAGATTCTTGTCGTTTATTTGTATTCTATCCTCGACTCTACATCCGCCGTTTGGCTTTTTCCGAACGACACGGCGACGGGGAGATTTCGCGACGCAATCTAGGATTCGCAATCACGACTGGTCGTCCAGCTATCGGCGACGGTAAACAGTGTCCTTTCCGCTCTTCTTCTCGTTACATTGCCCACGCTAGGATCCTAAAGGGATCCCAGGAGAGCACGTAGACGAGAAAAAATAAACAGAGCTCGTTCTCGCTCTCGTCCCGCGAGCACTCCGAGACCGGGCCCGAAAACGTTCACTGTTTATTTTCTCACCTCGCTGCGGTGCTCCATGGCAATCGAAACGTTTCTCGTAATATTTCACGGCCGGCTTCTAGTCGTGACGCATCGGAAGAGTAATTCCTTCCTGAGTATTACTCATTGAGACATCCGCTTGAAAAGTGAGTTGAAGAATCTGACGAGAAGCAATCGGGATGCTCACAGTGGCTTCAAGCATCGACGACGTATTCTTTAATCCTAGAGATTTCGAAAGCTTTCTCAACAAACTGTTTGAAATAGAAGAGCCATTGACAGTTGAGCAAACCGATTTCAAATAGACTGGTATATTTCAGCTATTCTTACAAAATCTATCTATCTGTCTATAAATCTATTTATCTATATATAATATCTTCAAATCTATTTATCTGTATATAATATCTTCAAATTGTAACTTTATTTTTTGGAAAATGACAATTATATAAACGTAATTTACGATTTTCTCAACATTTTTAAGAAAGTTATATGATTTATCTGTTGTATACTGAGAGAAAAATATAGTTACTTTTGGCCTCAACTTTATATGGCCACAATTTTATAATATTTCTAACGATAATTATGGTCAACATAATGATGCATATAGTTAAGTCAATCATATTTATTATTAGAAATATTATAAAATTGTGGTTGAGACCAAAAGTAACTATGTTTTTCTCTCAGTGTACTGAATCCAAACTTCACAAATTATTTTCAATTTAAGAAATTGCTTTTAAATTAGCGAAAGAATACTTTTTCTTCAAGTATTAATTATCGTTGTTATATCACGAAATAAAATGTAGATCTCTTGTAACACTTTTACCATGATCTCGTTCCATGTACAATTTCAGGGATCAAAGAATAAGATTTAGAAGCGATGTGTCCAGTAATGCTAATAGCGATAATATAATAGTCGGCAAAGTCAAACGATGTTATTATATATTTTCATCATCAACAGTGACGTGCATCAAGAATGCTCGTATGCGCTGGGGTACAATTCGACACGTCGATATCGGTGATATCTGCGCCCGGTTGTGCATACTTCTTCGTACGTATGTGCACCGGCACGAGAGAATGGTGTGACCGGGTGATACGGCGCGATACGAGAAGCTCGCGAGGCGTAGGTGCCGGTTACAGACGACGATAAGATCAGGGACCGGCATTCCTGAGCCTATCGGCCATTAATAATCGAAGCACCTCGAGAGAGATCGAATGCGAAATTGTCCGGAGAGGAGAGGGACGAAAAGTCCTCGCAGATGGACAGAAACAGACGATAATCCGCTTTATCGCCGATCGAGATCGAGCAGAATAATTTCGGCGATCGAAAAGAAGGGAGGGGCAAGGAATCTAAATGGACGATATAATATAACGAGCGGTCGAGAACGTGTGATCGAAGCTTTCGGCTTCTCGCACGATGTAGACGTGGTTAAGTGGTTAAAGATGCATAATGATATTTATTTCATCGTATATAATAGATTCTAGATACGATAATATAGAAAAATTCGGAGATTAGAAGATCGTGCGCTAAAAAATATGCCTTTAATACGCGTTCCTTTTTATTTTTTTTTTGGAAACATTTTTTAAATATGTATATAATAAAATTATAAAATTACTTTCAAAATAGATAAAATTATTCATAATATTATAATTTTGAAAGTAAAAAACTTTGCAAGGGATGTCGCGAAGTTATAGTATTTTTTTCTGATTACATTAACATATACAATACTTCGAACACTGAAAGAAAAATATAGTTACTTTTGAAAACTCAACTATAATTTTATATTTCTAACAATAAATATAATTAACTTAATTATATGCATCATTATATTTACCATAATTATCATTAGAATATTATAAAATTGTGGTTGGGTCCAAAAGTAACTACAGTAAATTATTCTATATATAATTAATCGAAAGTTATTTCAACATTTGTCACGCAACTAGCTAGAATTGAAATGATCGAATTTTATACACTAAGTATATGTATCAAGATTCTTTTTTGAATATATTATTTCAATCTTGCAATCAAAAGAAACTTCTTTCAAAAAATTTCCAATTTTTATGTATAGATATGTTTCTTAATGTTTTCTTGGTAATGGTGTTCATGTTAGCACTCAGTCGCTTAAGGGCTTAAAGTATGTCTGGGTTATCTAACATCGACGATCGAGATGAGAAGATAAGTTCGTAAATTAGAGTATCCAGTCGCGAATCGAGTACCGAGATCGTCGAAGTCGCGATGACGTGGGCAACGATGACTACAGAATCTGCAACGGGACACTAGGCTCGGTTACTATTCAATGAGGTCTTGTTGCGTGGAGCAAAAATAACGGATGAGAGGAAGCATTCATGGTTCAACGAGGAAAACAAGGATATTATGCTCTCTCCCTCTGCTAAATACTTCTCTAGTTGCCTATGCGCGTTTTTGCGAGGCGCGCGTGCGACCGTCTGGCGTTCAATTTTTCTTTAAAAGTAATGGAATGTTGAAGACTAATCAGTTTGATATTATCTGTGTTGAAGATCTGAGAATTATCGATTCTGAGAGAGAGAGAGAGAGAGAGAGAGCAAATTTTAGACTAACTATTGATTAAATGAGGGAACGTAGTCTGGATTTGTGTTCTCTCTCTGCTCTCTACAATATTTATTTTATATCTTACATTATTATCACGTGTGTTAAAGGTTTAACGTGAGATTTAATAATTGTAACAGCCGCACATGGTCTGAAATACCGTAATTATAGTCATGATTAATGTCACATATAAGTACGCATTGCGAAATTCTATTCTCCGGAGTAAAATACGCGGCAGTACCGGTTGACAGAACAATAGCACTTGGGGCGCGATAACAACGATAACGACTACCCTTGCCGCGGTGAACGCGAGTTGCACCAACTGTTTCCCGTCATCTATCAAGCTTCCTCCGACGTCGTAACTTGCCAAATTGGCCACTGCGCACCATCTCTGTAAAATATCTACCACTGTATTACACACCGTCCGCAAATGTCACCGATGAAATTCTAAACCGATCGACGTTGTCCTCGGGAATCACAAACAATACGAAACGATGATAGTGAAAGAGAAGATTGTTCGGGAAAGAAATTTCAGTGTCTAGTACCGTTGAAATCGGACACTTTTGTAGAGTATTCAAGTATATATGCTTTAAAATCATTCGAGAAGCATGCTTAGATACAAAAAAAAGTTACAAATTAATATTCGCGAAAAGCGTTCGTTACATAAAAATATTCATCTTATCATACGCAGCAAAAATTTTAATTAGAGTATCTATTTGGCTCGATTAAATCTGTTTTGTAGCATTATTTGTTTTGGCAATTAAATTCCAAATTTAGATGCGAATAGTATTATCAGATTTTTAATTCTTCTAGTTTGTAGACGCATATGCAAAAAATTTCAATTTACAAATTGTTTGGCTTTTATGCTTTCATAGAATCATCCATATCACATTTTACTGCTTTTATCATATTTCCTCTATTTCTTCTATCAAATATGAAGCGTACGTGTATTTTTTAAAATCCAAATAGAGATTTTGATATGGAAAATAATAAATAGAAACACTAACAAAGAATTAAAATTTAAAGATTTGAGAGTTTATCCATGTATGTCTATAAAAGTAAACTTTGTCTTTGTAAAGAAACTTTATAACTCAGAAAACCATTTAATTATTTTCTGACTTTAAGGAGATAATTAAATTGATACTTTTTTGCGAATACGATTACGCCCGATAACGCCGGGATCTCCTAATGAAATTTGATCGTTCGCCCGCAAGGAACAACGCATCCAACTCAACTATAACGACCGCTTCATCCTGGCGGATTATCAGACTGTCCAGATGCCGCTTGTCATCCGTCAAGCTTCCCTAAGACCGCGAAATTGGCCTTCGCGGAGTGCGCGCGATACACGGAGCGTTACGACGACACCGGAAGAAGCAGCCGGCGAGCGATGCAGACGCATACATATTTACGCGCGTGCGATAGGCTCGCCCGCGTGGGCGTATAACATGAACGTCAGGACGACGGGACCACCCGTGCCCTCGACCGAGGAAGAGTCCGTGCCGAGGAGCCTCGTGTACTCGTATTTGCTTTCGAGAAAATTGAATTCTTCGCGTCGCTTGCGCGCAGAAGGTGCAGCAAGTTCGCAGATCAAAGGAAAAGAATTACGGGTCAAAGAGAATGCGGGGAAAAATGTTAAATATTTTTAATTGATTAATTATGCAAATTACTTCATATTTCCACACATTTTCAGGTATAAATTATTGGAATAACTTTAAAATAGATAAAAAAGACTTTGAACTTTTTGAACTCGATAATTTATACGTGGTCTATGAAGAATTTGCGGGATTATATTTACATAAAAAAATTTGTTAATCTTACAAATATTTAAAGAAAATTGGTTTTTTAATGTTTTTTTTAGCATTGTTAATCTCTTTCGATTCTTCAATGGAAATAATTATAATTTCTATACAATATATTTTGTCTCTTACGAATTATGTAAATTTTGCTAAAAAATTTTGTCGGGGAAAAAACTCGAATAATGCTGATAATCGGCGACGTTTTACCTCTATTATATTTTTTATTCCTCACTATATGGCGCTTCCGCCGCGTTGAAAATTTTCTCTACGTCATTATCATCACCACAATCGATCCTTTCATATCCGACAGCCACGACGAATCGAATTTCTTTACAGAACGTCAATCGTGCAACTATGCGTACGCTTCTCTAACCACTCGGACGCTCGCTCTCGAACGTGATTTATCGAAAAAAGAAAGCTGCGCAGTCAACATGCGGCAACAATTTACAGTACAGAACACGCCGTATCCCATATAAACCAACGTAGTGATTTACGACAACATCCGGAGAAAAATGACCGAGCAATAAAGCTGTTGAAAAACTTTTTCTATCCAAGATCGAGCTACTAGTAAATGTTAATGCCTACATTGCTTGAATGGAATACTGCTTACTACCAACTAAATCGTAAAGCCAAAAAACTCTTTTCAAATCGAAAGAACTTCTTAAGATTTTATTTTGAAAATGTTTTCTTGTTTGATTTTTCTAAATTATTATCTACAGAATATTATGATCTTTTGACAAAATGTCTTTCAGCCGAGAAAACTCGTGTAATAAAAGATTTAATTTTCCCATGAGAGCAATTCTTTTAACCCTTCATTAATCGTAACATCCAATAGATACACGTTCATGCTATAATGTATCGCCATTGCTACAGCCTCGAAAAGTCGAATTCGTTTTTTTCTATATATTTACCTTTACCTAGAGCAAAATTATTTTTGTTACCTTATTTAGTTTAATTAAGCTATTTATTAAAAGTGTATCGGAGATACAATCTTAGATAAAAGTACATGAAATTTGAAATACTTGCATATCTATGCCTTACATATAGTAAATCTAGATGTGAGGAACTCGAACTATAATTGGAGTTTTATTTTTACTCCTAGAAAGATATTTTTCATATTAAAAATGTTTTTTCCGATATTAGTTGTGGTACTGATAGCACATTTTTGTTAGTTTATAATTTATTTCTTTAAAACAACATAGTAAAGATAATTGAAACTTGATAGACAGTTTCATCTATTCGTATACTAGATGTACAAAAAAAATTGAATAAACATTGGTACCATTTCTTTAATATTTTTATCCTTCAAGACCATCTCTTTCCATAAGAATACGTGTGAAATCAGTGAAAATTAAAATCGTTATTAGTCACAAGGGACATGTCACAACAACTGGCACCGATTTGATTCTCCCTGAAATATGTTAAACACAAAAAACTAAGAGACCTATATTTTTTTATATTCAGCCCTTAAACATGAGATTGCACACATAAAAATATAAGGTAAATGTCCCTATTCCCGACCATGCTCCTTCTACCGACCACTTTGATGTGAAACGTTATTTACGAGGCTGCCGATTCATCAACACGTTTATTAGTGGAAAAATTTCAAAATTCGTGCAGTACAAAAGGATTGTAACGTGCAGAGCAAGTACAATAAT